>JAKCPI010000387.1:0-44933 GCA_023213315.1 Euborellia annulipes | reverse complement strand
CATAGATCACACGTCTAATCAATTAGTGCTTAGTGCGTTAGTCTCTCTATCTTAGGCCGAGATTTCGAATGCCAGAAATGGAAGGGATTTACGAAATGGGAATTGAAATTACACTGGCGAGTAATTCATTATTATAAAATTTTAGCATTTCTTAATAATGTACTGGAAGACAGGTGCAGCCAAAAAAATAAAAGCCTCATGCTCGCCGAAGGATGTTGAGTTATTGTATTACAAAGATCCCCAGTTACATAGTATCAATTTGCATGGGCGTAACTAGAGAATTTGGCTGGGGGGCCATGGGACCAGCTATCCTCCGGGGGGCCTGGAAAGCCCCATATTTTCTCAATTTTTCTTGGGGCAGGGAGCTTTCTGGGGGGGGCAAGCCCCCCGGCACCCCCCTAGTTACGCCTATGTCAATTTGTATAATTCGCTTATGTCCGTATGTCTGTCTGTCACGCTCTATTTAGGCAACTTCCCGTTGGAATTTTAAAACGAAATTTTATATGCTTAAAGAGGATCTTTACAGGAAAATTATTTTCATCCCGAAATTTCTATAATTTTTTAAGTTATTAATTCTTAAAGTTACTATTTCTCCCCTATGGGAAATGCATAGAGAGATATTTATGTATTCTTTGCATTTCTGTGTTCTATGAATGTAAACAAATCCTCAAGCAGGCACTGGATTGGAATAGCAGTAAAAATTTTCTTTTAATAATTTTAAAAAAATTCCATCGGACTTGGTGTTGTTGGTAGCGTGCCTGTCTTGTATACCAAGGGTCGCGGGTTCGGTCCCCAGGTAGTCCGATGAAAATCATCCGCTTAAATAAAATATTTAAGCCATTTGGATACCAAATATATTCAAATAACAGTTAGCGTCAAAAAGTCTTATATGAGTTGCCGAAAAGACTGTGTGAATGAGAAAAAAGTGAGTTTAAAAAAAAAAAAAAAATTGAGAAAAATCGAGGGGAGGTCCAGGGAGGGGGGGGGGGGGGGGGGCGAAGTTCCCCTGTCTAGACACCAAAGGCTTCTCATAATTAAGAAAAAGACGGGGGGGGGGGGCAGGGGGGACGAAGCCCCCCGAAATTGTAATTTTGCATTTTTTCTCTTTTTTTTTTTCAGATAAACGTTTGGCAAGCAGCAAGGAACGCAGAGAGTTGCTGTTGTTGCTGGTGGAGCATCTTTGATTTTCTCGATTGGCATCATCTCAAATCGTCATTAAAAGCCGTCGTTAGACCTCGACCAGGCCGCAGACGAACTTATCTGATTTTATTCTTTTTCGCCATTGCCTTTTATTCCTTCCAAAGAGGTTGAGAAAAAAAAAAAACTTTTTTTTTATTATATACAAATAAAATTATATTTTCAAAAAGTTTTTTAGATGAAAAGCCTTTATCGTATATGTATACACAATTGAAATTCCATTGGAATGCAAACGAGTACAGCGATTACAGAGCATTCCAAAATGCCGCCTATGTCATCGGTAACTATCCCTTCTTCTAAATGCTATAAAGTGTTGCTTCATTTTCCTTTCTTTTTTGTTTTTGTCTTCAGGCACACTTCTCGGATACCCTATAATGAGTCGTCTGTTTCACCTACGAGATGAAACGATCGCATTAGTCGGATGCTGTTCACATATAATTGCTCGATCTCTGTTTGCGGCCGCTCAAGTGCCTTGGCTTTTCTATTTAGGCGGCGGAGTTGTCGCTTTGGGGCCCGTCGTTGCTCCCATTATTCGTTCATTAATAACAAAAACAGTAGGTGCCATTTTACTTATCCCTTTCACCTACTAGAAGTTTTAATGTAAGCTTATCTATTTATTTTATTGTACGGGGGACGTCGCACACCATGGCGCTGATTCCTCGGAGCCTTCCACCCACAATTAGCTTTACTTGACTCAAACGGTGGTGGCTGTTGCTTTTATTCGTTGTCAGACTAAATAAAAAAAATTATTTTAATATTTCTTTTTGTAAATTAAAATTAAATATACAAATGTATCAAAGATGCCAAAGCTTTTGATAAAAATCCAATAAGAGATCTTGTTGAATGAATTTGGTCTACAACCATCTGAAAAAAGCGCTGTTTGTCACGATCGTTTATGCTTTTGGCCCTCCTGGGTCCCATTTTATTCCTCTCAAACTAATTTAATTGTGCACTGTGGTTTTCGATCTTCCAATGTGCAGTGGCACAACCAGAATTTGCTTCGGGGGGAGGGGGGTTGACTAGCCGCCCCCCCCCCCCCCCTCCACCCCTCCAACTTGCTCGGGCGCGCCGGCATCGGACCTTCGTCTTTTTTTCTTTATTTGCCCTTTTAGCCAGCGGCGTATATAGAAATATTTTCGGGGGGGGGGGACCTTTCTGGGGAAAATTTTTGCCGCCCGCGGGACATTCCCTCTTTCGCGGAACCGACAATTTTTTCAAATAAAAAAAAAGATTATATTTTTTCTTTTCTTTTCTATTTGTAATATATATTTTGAATTTTCTTTCTCTCCTGGGGGGGTTAAAACCCTAAATCCCCCCCTGGTTGCGCCAGTGCAATGTGTAATGTTTTTTGTCGTTCAATTTTATTTGCAAATCTTAAACCATCAATGATGGCTTTTTCGTATTTAGTTAATTTGGGGCCCCTTGGCATTTTGAAGTTTCGAAATTTAAATTTAAAGCTCCATCTTCAGGCTGAAATTGGTACAGATTAAAGAAATTTTAATATAGCCTGAAGATGGAGTCTAAGAATCGCCGAAACTGTAACTCTCTGCAAAAACAGTTGCAATAAATTCCAACCTAAAACAAAAAATTGTTTTATTTTCCACCTTTGAACAACGAAAGAGACTTCTTGTAAACTTGCGCCTATTTAATGTCTAAAACAATCCAGTTATTTTCAAATAAATAACGAATGTTAGCAAAGATACAAAGAAAGTGTTCGGTAATTCGAGTTGTGAACTCTATTAGGCTGCGAAACCTCGAGGAATCAACGTGTGGAACGTCCCCCCGTATATTAAAAGGAATAAAATATATTTAAACCGAAATGAGAAAATTAAAAAAAAAAAATTGTTTGTGTTTTTCTAGGTGCCTGTTTCCGAGCGTGGCAAAGTGCTTGCAATCCTCTCCTCGTGTGACACAGCTCTTCCTCTTATCTCCTCTCCAAGTTATTCTCAATTGTATTCAGTTACTTTAGACACGTTCCCTCAGGCCATTTTTCTTTTAACAATTTTCACTCAAGCGGTTCTTGCGTGCATAATGCTGTATGTATAAACAATTAATTAATTATTTAATTATTCACATTTTATACTAATAAGTATTTATTTTTTTGAAGGTTTATAAGATGTTCCCTTGGCTCTGAAACAATTGAAGTCCCGGAATATGAGTCGGATGCTATTCCAAAGAAAGAGGAGGAAAATAATGTTATAGAATGAAATATCAGCCCCAGTGTTTGCCAACCTTTTTTGTACTGTGCTCTAGCTAAGCCTAAGTTATTTTTTAATTGCCAAGGAACTAGCTTACATCTATCCTCATTTATTTAACTTTTATTATATATTGATATATAAGCCAAAAGATAAAGCCGCTTACGAATTGATCCTTTTTAGAAGTATTTAATTAAGGGGGCTCGGGAGCGAAGTGGTTACGCATGTTTTTCCCGCTTCGACGCGTAGTGTGTCTTAAAAAGTATGCCCAAAAATCAAGTAATTCAAAAATTTGCCAAGAGATGTCAGAATGGTTGTTAATAATATTTAATGCATTTGGTTGATTTTCATTGATCTTTTAACAATAAATATTATTATAAATGTTGAAGGAAGAGAGGATGTCAGCCAAAAAGGAGCCTCTATCGAATAAAAATCTCCAATCAGAAAACGTTTCGGGTTTAATTAGATAAAACCATCATCAGTTCTTTAGAGCTGAAATGAGCATAAATAATAATTGTAATACAACAACATAAAATATTTTTTAAATAATAAAAACATCAGATCTTACATTATTGGCAATCTCAAGATGCACACCATTGAGATGCAGATAGAGTTGTTATATATAAACATATACAAAATTATATAAAAAATACAAAATTTGCATATTAGTTGTATGATGCTCATTAGTCAACACGGCCAAGTCTCAAATGTATATAAAATTTAATTATCAAATACAGTTATTATATGATAAATACTGGGGAAGCAATGAACCCTCAGTACATTGACCCATAATACATCTTAATAAAAACGAAATCTCACAAAAGCGTGCATTTGACCTATTTGAAAACATATCATTTATTTGCAATTGACAATTTTATAAATTAATTCATAATATATTCTCAAATTACAAACAAAGTTATAAACAATTTTTATAATATTTACATCTGGGCGTCTACATTATTTAAGATGGACAAATATACATTACTAAGGCCAATACAATCAGTCTGATAGTTTAATGCCCTATGTCCATATGTTTTTATAAAACATTTTTCTGCTACCAGACGTTTATATGTGTTGTCCACCTTCATCAGAATGACTGCGTTGTCAAAGTCAAATCCATGCATAAATTCAATCGCATGAGAACTCAGAGCTGTCGATGTTTTAATATTTTTTATACTCAATTCATGTTCCCTTTTTCGCAACGAAAACATGCGAGATGTTTGCCCCACATAAACCTTAGTGGGATTGGGGCAGCCAAGGCAACGAATTAAGTATATTACGTTATGTTGTTCATGGGGAGGGACTACATCCTTATTATTATACAAAAAGGAAATATTGCCTCTGGATGATAAAGCCGTACGGACATTATGCAGTTTGAATATTTTTTGAATTTTCTCCGACAGCCCTGGCACATAAAAAAGGGAAAAGAATGGCGAATCATTGCTAACAGGCACAGAGGTGGTGGGGGGTGCTAGCCGCGCATTCTTCTTTTGATTAAAATTTTTGATTACCGAATTAATAACATGCACTGGATAAGAGTTGGACAACGCCGCCCTTCTAAAAACATCAATATTTCTCACAATATAAGACTCGTCACAAAGAGAATGAATCCGTCTTAAAAAATAATACAAGGTGTTAATTTTATATATAATTCGCCATTCTTTTCCCTTTTTTATGTGCCAGGGCTGTCGGAGAAAATTCAAAAAATATTCAAGCTGCATAATGTCCGTACGGCTTTATCATCCAGAGGCAATATTTCCTTTTTGTATAATAATAAGGATGTAGTCCCTCCCCATGAACAACATAACGTAATATACTTAATTCGTTGCCTTGGCTGCCCCAATCCCACTAAGGTTTATGTGGGGCAAACATCTCGCATGTTTTCGTTGCGAAAAAAGGGAACATGAATTGAGTATAAAAAATATTAAAACATCGACAGCTCTGAGTTCTCATGCGATTGAATTTATGCATGGATTTGACTTTGACAACGCAGTCATTCTGATGAAGGTGGACAACACATATAAACGTCTGGTAGCAGAAAAATGTTTTATAAAAACATATGGACATAGGGCATTAAACTATCAGACTGATTGTATTGGCCTTAGTAATGTATATTTGTCCATCTTAAATAATGTAGACGCCCAGATGTAAATATTATAAAAAATTGTTTATAACTTTGTTTGTAATTTGAGAATATATTATGAATTAATTTATAAAATTGTCAATTGCAAATAAATGATATGTTTTCAAATAGGTCAAATGCACGCTTTTGTGAGATTTCGTTTTTATTAAGATGTATTATGGGTCAATGTACTGAGGGTTCATTGCTTCCCCAGTATTTATCATATAATAACTGTATTTGATAATTAAATTTTATATACATTTGAGACTTGGCCGTGTTGACTAATGAGCATCATACAACTAATATGCAAATTTTGTATTTTTTATATAATTTTGTATATGTTTATATATAACAACTCTATCTGCATCTCAATGGTGTGCATCTTGAGATTGCCAATAATGTAAGATCTGATGTTTTTATTATTTAAAAAATATTTTATGTTGTTGTATTACAATTATTATTTATGCTCATTTCAGCTCTAAAGAACTGATGATGGTTTTATCTAATTAAACCCGAAACGTTTTCTGATTGGAGATTTTTATTCGATAGAGGCTCCTTTTTGGCTGACATCCTCTCTTCCTTCAACATTCTAATTGCTGGACAGCCACTTCTATTATCAACAAAATATTATTATATATTATGTATCTTTTATAAAAGCATAGAAATATATAAATATAGGCTATTAGGGGATCGGCTGTTAGACTAGCCTGCCATCTATTGGAAGAATGCTGAACTAATTTGACAGTTGATTTTTAAATAAATCATCTAAGCTTATTTTAAAAATTTCTTAATTAATATGTGATTAATAATAACAATAAATTCATTTTTAAATTTAAAAAAAAATTAAAGATTATTGGGACAGATTGTTTTTTTGTATTTGCTTAATAACAAAAAAATTAATTATGATAATTTTTTAATAAGTTTTTAAAAAAATTATAACTTTCTGTCCCAATAATCCCTTATGAATTTAATTCATTTAAAAAAAAAACGCATTGAAAAATTCCTTATAATAGTCTAGTTTTTTTTTTTAAGTACGTTTAGACGTCGCTCCCGTAGCCTCTTAATTGCTTCTAAAAAGAATCCTCTCTAAAGGGATTTATTAAAACAAAGTTTGCTAAGTTTTAGCTTAGATCAAATAGATAATAGTCTTTTTTTTATTAAATTTATTTAGATATTTTAATTTTTTTTTATCTCTATCGTGAAATGTAATACAACATATTTTATATTCTTTATAGAAAAATATATTTTTTTAATTTTTTTTTTTATAAATTTTATTTTCTATTCCTATTCAAATCTTAGTTTATATGAATCCTGATCCCCGAAATTTGTAATTTTTTAAATTTCCTTCGCTGACTCCACTTGCTCTGTCTCTGGCCAATCAGCGAAATAGAGTGGTTAACAGGCACATAAAAAGGCAATCAGTGGCTAGCGCTTTATATTATAGTATGAGTATCCGCAGGGCCGGATCTAGGCAGTGGGGGCATGTGCCACGGGCGGCAAAATAAGTTAAAATCAATTTGGCTTAGTTACAGTGACAGCGCGGGGGAAGGGAGGGGGCGGCGAATTAAATTTTGCCCCTCCTAACAAAGTTCCTCGTTCCGGCCCTGAGAATCAATATGAGGATGATGATAATCAGAAGATAAATTAAATAAGTGTTGAAATCTAGAGAATCTAAAGATTGTGTCACACTAGCCCACATTTCTCAAGAAAAAGTGCATGAATAAACTTTTTTTTTGGTTCTTTTTAGAAGTCGAAGATGCAAGTAATGCTCACCTGATACAATACCCCTAGCAACTTATCAGGAATTAATTCATTCGTCGTTTTCCGAGTTGCTTTATATTGAAGAAATTTCTTATTCTTTTCGTTGCTTGGGATATAAGTATAGAATTAAAATGCTGGGCCTTCATGCCAACATAAATAAAAAAAAGTTATTTAAAAATCTGGTGTGACTGGTCGCACAGCACACAACTTGTCACACCAGATTTTTTGTGTCGAGATATATTTAGTTTCTGACAGTACGGTACATTCAAATTTCAAGATGTAAAATTTATAAGTATGGGAAAATATTTATATTTAGTTACCATGACAATTATTTCTTCTATCTTTCCTATGGAGAACAAGAGTAAAGTGGTCTTCAGAAGATTTCAATCACAAAATGAGAATATACATTTTAAAGAGCATCTAAAAAAATAATTGATTTATAAATTTAAAAAAAAAATCGTTGGAGCCAATTTTGAGAAAATCGAAAAAAACTGAAAAAGTACATCAGTAAAGTACTAGTACTCTTTGGCCGATTTTGTTTAAAAGCTTATTTTCAAGCCTCAGGTGGGTGCCTAACTTAAATATAAACTTTCAACCTCCTAGCTCAATTCCTTCAAGCTTTAAATTGAACCCAGACAGAGAGAACATGTCGCGAAAACCATTTTTATTGTTTCAGGGGACCTTAAAACGTGTATATCCATCAAAATCTCGACAACGAATTTTTGACATCTCTCTATATATATTAACATATATAGAGGTAAGAGAAAGTAAAAATTTGTCAAAATTCCCTAAACATAGGGTTTCCAAAATTTATATTCTACAAATCCTTTCTCCCGTTATAATGACAGATAAATGAAATTATAAGTTAGCATTAAAATAAAAGGAAATTATTAATAATATGATAAAAAAAAAAAAAAGTGCAGGAGGTGGATTTGAACTCGCGAAGTTTGGTTACGTGAGAATGGAAAAAATATAGATCGCTTGCGGACGAATTAACCACTTTAGCCACACTTTGATTAATTGATTTATGGAAATATAAGCCATATAACAAACATGAAATAAAAGATCTATTAAAAAAATTTTAATATTCCACATATGATATATCATTTTTCAATATTTTTTATGGGGATTAATAATTTATAGCCAAAATTTCAATTGCATGCTTAGTTTTCATATAATTCAATGGGCAAACGTCAGATTGTTTATGCCTTAATGTAATTAAACCAAAAACTCTATCTAACATATGATACATGTCATTAATTCTTGAATTTCCCCTGATTCCAAATAACTAAACCCCTTTTAATTATATTATCTAATTTGGGAGTTATTGGCGATCAAAGTTATTCATTAAGGATCTTAATATTCGCCCTTAATGACATCAACACTCAATTTTCTATATTATCGAAAAAGCATATTTAGCATTGTCTGATTAAAACCAAATTTTTACCAGAGATTTATAATTAAAAAATGAGTTTTTTTCTAAAGTTTCATTGAGATTGGTAAAGAAATAAATAAAATATTGACTATTTTGTAAATTGAGTTTTAGAATTCGGGATCCCGGATGGGTAAAGAGAGCGCTCTGTGAACCGTGTCTAGGCTTCCATCTGAGATCCCGAATTCTAAAACTCAATTTACAAAATAGTCAATATTTTATTTATTTCTTTACCAATCTCAATGAAACTTTAGAAAAAACTCATTATTTAATTATAAATCTCTGGTAAAAATTTGGTTTTAATCAGACAATGCTAAATAAGCTTTTTCGAAAATATATAGAATTGAGTGTTGATGTCATTAAGGGCGAAATTAAGCTTAAAACTTTGATCGCCAATAACTCCCAAATTAGATCATATAATTAAAAGGGGTTTAGTTATTTGGAATCAGGGGAAATTCAAGAATTAATGACATGTATCATATGTTAGATAGAGTTTTTGGTTTAATTACATTAAGGCATAAACAATCTGACGTTTGTCCATTGAATTATTTGAAAACTAAGCATGCAATTGAAATTTTGGCTATAAATTATTAATCCTCATAAAAAATAATGAAAAATGATATATCATAAGTGGAATATTAAAATTTTTTAATATTTCTTTAATTTTATGTTTCTAATATGGCTTATTTTTCCCTTTTATAATTAGATCAAGTTTGGCTCAGGTGGTTAATTCGTCCTCAAGCAATCTATATTTTTTTCCATTCTCAAGTAAGCAAACTTCGCGAGTTCAAATCCACCTCCTGCACTTTTTTTTTTATTTTTGTAAAATATATAAAATGATATTTCAAATTCTAAATTGCCCCCTTCCCTGAATAAGCAAATTTCCGCTCCCCCTTCCATCAAGTTGTGAGCTGCCCTCGGGGCTTGGCGTAGAGGTTAGCGTGCTAACCTCGTATACCAAACGTCGCGGGCTCGGACCCCAGGCAGTCCGATAATTTTATTTAAGCCACTTGGATACCAAATGGCTTAAATAAGAATGCCTGGACCCCAAATAAATATATATTATATAAATACGAGTATTGTTAAAAGTCTTAAATGGCCTAAGTTGCCGAAAAGACTGTGTGAATGTGTGTGTGAATGAGAGTGTGAGTGTTAAAAAAAAAAAAAAGTTGTGAGCTGCAAGAGGTTTTTATTTACCACCAATATAATCAGTGAGGCGCTACGGGAGGGGGGGGGCTGATATAATTGTCGGAGGCCATTTATAGTCAAATCAATTTTATTAAAATTATATTCAACTGTGGCAATATTTTTATTTTCTTAAAAATTGAGGTTTTTTGAAAAAATTTGATTCTAGAGTTAATTAATGTGGATTTTTTTTTTTATATAGTCTATTAGAGTTTTTCTTTCTGTCCAAATTTTTATTGACATCACATTTAGTCTGATATGCTAAGCCGTTCGTGGTTTAAACTTTTATAATTTTTTTAGAATTTACCGCCGTAGCTGAAGAATCATTCTTTTTAAATTGAAGCAGCTCCTTCTCAAAGAATGATCAGCTTAAAATTTAAAATAAAAACATATTTCATAGATGTAGTAATATAAAAATTTATTAAAATAGCCCCCTATGAAATTATATATATCTAAAATTGGCGATTTTTAAACATGTCAATTTATTTCTCTCGAATTCCCTATTGGTCAATTTTTGTTCGAGTCATCGATCTCGACCATCTCGACTTGGCGCCTAAAATCGCGAGATATCGAATCGAGACAAGATGGAGTAAAAATTGTTTTTCTCTCTACCGTGTGCTCTATTCAGCTTCTTTTGACATTTTTTTAGACGATTAATTTTTTTTTTTTTTTTTGATTGATAATGAAAGTACATTTATAAAATCAAAGAAAATGGAAAAAATGAAAATAATTAAAATGGACAGAATGGACTTGTTATTATTCACCAATACTTCAATGGTGGAGCTTGTTTAATAAGTCTGTGACCATTATGAAGGAGATGTTAGGAGGTTGTTGTGTTTGTTCTGACGAACGCGGCTGGGCCGAGAACCCATTAGTTTATTGCGATGGCCTGGGATGCACCGTTGCCGTTCACCAAGGTAATTTCCTCTCTCTTTATTAAATAACGAATTAATTTGTTTATGCCAACTCTTGTTCGTTTTCAGCTTGTTACGGAATTGTAACTGTGCCAACAGGCCCATGGTTTTGTCGAAAATGTGAATCCCAAGAGAGAGCAGCTCGTGTGGTAAACTTTTTATTTATTCTCGACATAATTACAACAATAACCCAACACTTTTATTTGTTTATATGAAATAACACGCCTTTTTACTTTTAACTTGTTTGTTTATAAATAAAAGCAAAATATTAACATTTTTTTAATAAATATATATATTTTTGGCTTCTAGAAATAAAATATATCAAATGCTCTTATTAGATATAAACAAAGGGAAGTCACGTTTTATTATCATTAAACAAACTTTGGGGGTAAGAAGAGAAAATATAAGCAATACTTTTCCATGTT
This sequence comes from Euborellia annulipes, assembly GCA_023213315.1. Classification (NCBI taxonomy): domain Eukaryota; kingdom Metazoa; phylum Arthropoda; class Insecta; order Dermaptera; family Anisolabididae; genus Euborellia; species Euborellia annulipes. The sequence goes on along the minus strand of JAKCPI010000387.1, from coordinate 33,702 downwards.
TGTAGATATTTCGAATCACATTAACTCTGTTCATTGAGTGACAAAATTAAAGGCTATATATGATTATTTCATTGTTTTTTAATTTTGAATCACAAAAGTTTTCATAAAAAACTTGTCAAATCTTTGTCACTCAAATTAAATTATTTATATTTTGTGTCTTTAGAAACAGCTTCGCTTCGCCCCCCGCAAGCTTGGACCCGCTTGCGGCGGACCTTCGCCTTTTCTTAATTATGAAAAATTTATTACTACTATTCCAATCCAGTGCCTACTTGAGTATTTGTTTACATTCAAAGAATACATCAATGCAAAGAAGACATATTTCTCTATACATTTCCTATGGAAGAAATCGTAACTCTCTTTTAATGTCCTCTTTAAGACTGCAAAACTTCGTTTCAAAATTCCAACGGGAAGTTGGTCAAACAGAGGGTGACAGAAGGACAGACAAACGGACACTCTGCTATTATATATTTGGGTCATTCTACAAAAATGGGTTGACTTGACGTAATTGCAAATAATTCAGAGACTACCAAGCATAGTGACTTTTTTTACACATCAGTTAATAAATAAAGTTAATAATTTTTGAGAACATATTGAAATTTAAACAAATTTAATGAAAATATTCGTCTTTTTAACGCTAAAAAGTCAGTCCCCTGGCATGTACCTGCTCAAAAAGTGAACATTTAAATGCAAATTTATTTTAAACTATTAGATTTATATCATTATTATCCATATCGATAAATCTAAGATACTTTATTAACGTTTTACATAAATTTTGATTTTAAATAAAGTTACATAATTTTTTTTATTTCAAAGTTGCGTACCTCAGTCAGTTGTAAAAATAGCATTGGTGCCCAAATACCGGACGTTAGCCATCTTTTAGATTTTTTATTGTTATTTTTGTGTCGAAAATCAGCATGTAAACACTCAATTTCGCAGGCCCTTTCTAAGTAATAATTTATTAATAATTATTTTAACAATATGCCGGATTTGCTGTCTTTTCATTGTTATATTTAATATACAAAAGAAAAAAAAATATTCCATATCATTTAACAGATTTTTTGTGTTTCATATCAAAAACGTCAGTCCCTTGTCGTCAGTCCCCTGGAAGTTTTTCAACCGTAAAGCTAAGAGGCTGATGAGCTTATTTATTAATACAAAAAAAGTAAAGCCGCTTTGGTAAGATTTACTCGAAAAAAAAAATGTTTAAACCACGTTAGATGATTAATATTGTTAAAAAAAAAAGAATAATAAATAAATCGTAGAAAATTGGCTTGGACTTGCCTTAGAGCCGCAAATAAATTTAAAAAAAAAAACGCAACATTTCAGTTTTCTTTTTTGAAGCCATTTTCAATAGATTTTCGCCTCAAATTTGGTCATTGGATGTCACAGATGTTAGTTTATAATAGAGGAAAATTCAATTTTGTTTTTAATTTGCAGAGATGCGAGCTTTGCCCTAGTCGTGATGGAGCATTAAAACGAACGGATAATAACGGCTGGGCGCACGTCGTTTGTGCCCTTTACATTCCAGAAGTCCGCTTTGGAAATGTCACCACAATGGAGCCAATCATCCTTCAATTGATACCCCAAGAGCGATTCTCTAAGGTTTTTTGCTTTTTTTTTCTATTTAATTGAAATTGGATTCTATTTATGTACAGTAAAACACGCTAGACCTGGACTCTTTTTTACTCTTTTTAGGTTGTGCTACCCTCCCATGACCAATAAGCATATAACCATTGTAAAGTGTGTACTTTATTCATTATATATATAACCTCTTTCTCCTGTATGGGTTCAAAAATTAAAAAAATAATTAAAAGTGTCCTGGTCAACCTCCAGGACCAGGACACACATTTACTGAACCCTTAATCGGCAAAATAACCTTTCTATTTCCTAGTCGAACGGTGTTTTCAAACCATTCACAAAGACATTCGGTAATTTATTAATTGCTGGGGGAAAGGTTGAGGTGTCAAAGAGTAAAACTTGCATGCTGTTTTATTTTGTTTCAACTTAAAAATACACCCAGCTGATCAATCCAATACTTAACGCAATATCCAATATTTAGTCATAATTACGGCCGTGGGATCAGAGCGTCCGGGTCAAGACCAATATATAGACCTATATGTAAATCGCAATTTTTTTTTTAACAAAGAGGTTTTTAATAGCTCTGAATATGATAAAACGATGCGCTCTTAAATTCTAAATATATATATATATCAAAATGAAATCAATGAGGCAAATAAGTTGAAAATTACATAGTTTTTATTTTTTCAAAAACTTGAAAGTTGGAAAATCCTGAAAATAAAAACAAAACATTATGCTTTGGAGTTTTAACCTATATACCTGTGTAGAGTATCTTCTGCTGAGGAAAAAAAGACGTTATATACGACTTGAGAACGTTTAATGGAAGTTTAGAAATATTTATTAATTGAAAAAATTACACGGTGCGCGGGTCATAGGGCTGGACGGTAAACCGGTTTACCGGTAAAAACCGGTAAAATTTTTTACCGAAAACGCGGTAACGAACCTCTAATTCGGTAAAAACCGGTTTTTTTTCGAAAGCCGGTAAAAACCTTTTTTTTTTTGGTTCGGCGAGAAAAAATGTTCCGCGGCGGCAAACCAAATTGTGGTTCCGCGGCGGCAAATTTCTGTTCCGCGGGTGGCAAAAAATTGGCGTCTCTAAAAAAAGGTAAAATATTTTCCCGACCGGGAAAAATTTTGGTTCAACGGGGGAAAAATGTTTTCGGCAAAAAGGCGTCTCTAAAAAAGGTAAAATATTTTTCCGGGCAGGAAAAATTTTGGTTCAACGGGAAAAAATGCTTCGGCAAAAAGGCGCCTCTAAAAAAGGTAAAATATTTTTCCGGACAGGGAAAATTTTGGATCAACGAGAAAAAAATGTTTCGGCAAAAAAGGCGTCTCTAAAAAAAGGTAAAATATTTTTCCGGGCGGGAAAAATTTTGAACCCGCGGGGGAAAAAAGTTTCGGCAAAAAATTGGCGCCTCTAAAAAGAATGTAAGAAAAAATTTTGGCCCCGCGGGGGAAAAAATGTTTCGGCAAAAAAGGCGTCTCTAAAAAAGGTAAAATATTTTTCCGGGCGGGGAAAAATTTTGGCTCCGCGAAAAAAAAAAATGTTTCGGCAAAAAATTGGCGTCTCTAAAAAAAGGTAAAATATTTTTTCGGCCGGGGAAAAATTTTGGTTCCGCGAAAAAAAAATGTTCCGCGGCGGCAAACTTTGGTTCCGCGGGCGGTAAAAAATTTTTACCGACTTTCGAGAAAAACCGGTTTTTTTTTCATTATCGAGGTCGGTAATGAAAATCCATTACCGTCCAGCCCTAGCGGGTCAACACCTTTCCTCTGTCCTGGGTCTAGAATCAGTGAAGCCGCAGAGGGACCTTACTAATATTTGGTGACACTTACTTGCAATTAATGCATAATCATATCTTTTTTTTCTATTTTGCAGAATTGCTACATCTGTGAGGATGCTGGGCGCGCAAGCAAAGCCTCAGCAGGCGCTTGCATGCAATGCAATCGTCCCGGATGCCGTCAACAATTCCATGTCACTTGTGCTCAAGCGATGGGTCTACTCTGCGAGGAGGCTGGAAATTATTTAGATAATGTCAAATATTGTGGATACTGTCATCATCATTATGCCAAACTAGTAAGTGTACCCCTACCTTGGGAGGGGGAGGGGGCGGGGAGGATTCGCATTCTTACTAATTGGACATTTCGCACAAGAGAGGCTTTATCCCGCTGCGGTTAAGCTTATGACTCCTGATCTCCTCCTCCTAAAGCCTATCTCTTCTTTCTGTCGGATCTCCATTCGCAAGTCTTTCTACTGACCCACACACACATGGGAATGATCCTGGGGTGGGTTCCCGTTTTCTTCCTCAGGAGGAGGCGTTTCAAATAATTTTTTGTCATCAGCTGGATTTGAACTCGAGTTGTCTTCAACTTATTTGCTTTATCCCCTCGGCTCCCCCTTATATATACGTACATAAATTAGAAAAAAATCCCCTTTGTGCTCCTTCCAAGACACTTCGCATATCTTTAATTCGCTTTCTCCATTTATAATAGTTTAAATAAAATTTTGCATTCTTATATTTTGTAATATTATTACAAACTTCTTTTCTTTTAAATTTCCCTCCCGGCTGCTGAACTACTCGAGTTCCTTTTTCTTAAGAATTCAGATTGTTTTTGTTTTTCAATTTATTTATAGGGTCGGGGTCTAAATGGCCTCCGATGCAGAAAAAGACCTTAGAACGAATAAAAAAATTTCCCTTGTTAATTTTTGAATTAATTCAATCATGACAAGCCCGCCCATTCGATTAATCAACCTTTCGAGACGATTTTTCATCAATGGTTTTGACAGTATATCTGCAACTTGTTCTTTTTGCTTACTTTCCCTTAGTTTCCCTTCGTTAAATTTTCTCCCGAATGAGAAAAATGTTCCGTTTTGTTTATTTAATGCCTTGATTGGTAGCTAATTCAATTGAAATAATTTTTTTGAGACAAGATATGAACCCCTGACCCCTAGCACAAGAGGCAGGAATTCTACCACTGTGCCAGGGGCCTATTGTTTTTATTAAATAAAAAAAACATTTAATTTTTTACATAACATCAAATTACGAAACCCATCCTTTGTTACTCAGGCACATGACTTTAATAACTTTATTCCTGAATTTATTTAACCCTTTCTTTCTTTTATTTTTAAATTATCTTAAAAATAAAATAATCTTCAACTAAATACGTAGTTTGTTAAGATATATTTTAAGATAGTTTTTGAAGGATATTTAAAAAAAAAAGATATTTTTTCTTGTTGGTTAAGACTCTCACTTATTTTTTCCTTTTTGTTTTTTTGTTTTTTTAGAAAAAAGGTGGCAATGTGAAAACGATTCCGCCATATAAGCCAATCCCAGCGTCAACAAGTGGCAATACGGCAAGTGGCGGCGGAGGCGGTGGCGGTGGTTCCTTAGGAGCACGAGATTCCTCACCAGAAGTTGGAGGCACATCATCATCAAGCGGCGGTGGCGGTGGCACGATTGTTCAAAGTCAACAACAATCATTAACGTCGTCCACGTCGTCGTCGGCTGTCATTGAAGAGCCTTCACAACAACAACAACAACAACAACAACAAACAACGACCACGACGATGTCATCATCGTCCTCGTCCTCTAGACAACGAAAATCAAATAAAATCTCTACGGGATTGACGACAAATACAACAAAAGTTATAAAAACTGACGATATCACAGATACCTTAAATACCTCATCGTATACACAAGCGAAAGCACCTCATATCAAAGTAATTAATTTTTTTTTTTTATATATATTATGTCAAATTAAACTAAACAATTTTATTTACAAAAAAAGGTAGAGTGACGTTTCTCATTTTAAAACTATTGCGTAGCAGACATTTTATGAAAAAAGGCAAATTTAATTAGCTCTCTTTTTCTTTTCTTTTGTAAAAAGCAAGTTAATTTTAATCTTTCTTGTCATATGCAGTGACGTCATTTCAGTTTTTGCTTGGGAGGGGGAAAAATTTTTTTATTTCCTGTGCTACTTAATTTGTATACATATAACATATATCGTCGCTTGCATCACGTAGTGAGGTATCTCAAAAAAATTAAAAATTGAGATACAACGGGTATGGCCCTTGGAATAGAAGGCCAGCACGCTAACCCCTACAAGAAAAAAAACCGAAACGTTATTATGCATTACGTTGGCTTTATTGTTATTATTAATCACATATTAATTAAGAAAATTTTAAAATAAGCTTAGATGATTTATTTAAAAATTAACTGTCAAATTAGTTCAGCATTCTTGCAAAAGATGGCAGCCTAGTCTAACAGCTGATCCCCTTTTGGCATATATTTATATCTATATATGCTTTTATAAAAGATACATAATATATAATAACATTTATTGTTAAAAGATCAATGAAAATCAACCAAATGCATTAAATATTATTAGCTACCATTCTGACATCTCTTGGCAAATTTTCGTAATAGGTGTTTTTTTTTTTGGCGGGAAAAACATGCGTAACATCTACACTACTAAACCCCTGGCTTCTGTTTCCGGGAAGGCTCCCGTCCCTTTCTTCTAATAACTTCCAATCAATTTCCATATGACAAGAAATATACCTTAATTTTTATATTTAATTATCTCGCAATTTCAAACTTAACCAGGTCTGGGAAGTTGATAGCCATTGGTCTTACACCGTCTTTCTTTTTGTTGCTCTCCCCGGAACCCGAAATTTGTTTGTTCAATTGAAATAAATACGGGCGGCTCTAAATAGCGAAAAAGATCTTAAAATACCTGAATGAGCGTTATAATTTACAATTCATCTTCGCCAGTCCCTTCGCGTGGTGGGTCACCGATTTTTTTTTTTAGCCACGGTCCAGCTAATTCATTCTCACCGCCTCTCTTTTCATGACCTGTCACTGGTCCTTGGCACCCAAAAAAAAACAGAAAAAATAATCAAGAAACGTTCTCTCCTCTTGTAAATAAAATTCAAAACTTTTTTTAATTATAATTTTAAGATAATTTGTTTTATTCATCAAATGTATAGTATAGGGCATACAAACTTCATTAACACTCGGTTAGTCGCACATCTGTGAGATCTACTAGCCTATTGTTTTGGAGTGGGAGATTACCCATCACAATATCCTCTAGCTTGACCGGCAACAACGCACACCGAGGAGGCAAAACACAATTGAGCATGATTCGACATCATTGAACAAAATAATTATTTGGATTCTGAGATGAAGGATATTTTATCTCGAAGACTCTGATGAGCCTCAGTTACTTAATCAATACACGGATGGTCGGTGCGTTGGATGAAAATTAATCAAATTTATCGATAAATTTTATAGAATTTAGGAAGTTGCAAGAGTCATCTGATGAGAAAACATATGAAGGAAGTTTACATCTTATTTAAGCCGGATCTTCAGGCAGGTATTATAAAAAATTTATTAAAACCAATTTTCTATTTTCAGGATTTTTATTGACAGATGACTGGTGCGCACAATAAACAACCAGTTTCGGTCCACTAAGAGACCATCATCAGATCTGCAACAATAATTTGTAACATGAGCTATTACAAGTCAAATCATTTTTTCTGAAAATTTTTTTACATATATATATACATATATATTCTTACATTACATCATTGTAAGAATATATATGTAAAAAAATTTTCAGAAAAAATGATTTGACTTGTAATAGCTCATGTTACAAATTATTGTTGCAGATCTGATGATGGTCTCTTAGTGGACCGAAACTGGTTGTTTATTGTGCGCACCAGTCATCTGTCAATAAAAATCCTGAAAATAGAAAATTGATTTTAATAAATTTTTTATAATACCTGCCTGAAGATCCGGCTTAAATAAGATGTAAACTTCCTTCATATGTTTTCTCATATAAATTTGATTAATTTTCATCCAACGCACCGACCATCCGTGTATTGATTAAGCAACTGAGGCTCATTAGAGTCTTCGAGAACAAAATGTTTTGCTCGATCGGTGTGCGTTGGCGTTGAGCAAAACGTTTTGCTCTTGGACAAAACATTTTTGCTCAATTGGTGTTCGTTCAGCTTAACGCACCTAGGCCGAATATGTCACCTTCAATAAACACCTATATCAATAATGATGTTTATATATTCACCAAATGAATGATGGTATTTTTCAAAATTATCAACGTTTCCTCATCTGGATCTCTCAGGCCTTTTAGGGGTGCGCTTAACCTGGTGTTGAAAGGATTTAAGTAAACATTCACCTATCAGATTCGATCGTTCATTTAACTAAACTAAAGGACCTCCTATTCAAAAGAACAGCCTGCTTAAAACCAAAGGAATTGTTTCTAGAAATATATTTGAGTATTTTAATTTCCACCCCAACAACAACAACAACAACAACAACAAATTCGATTTTGTATGCCTTATGATTTTCTCATGTTCTTTCTCTTGGAGACGTCGTTCACCGGGAATTACGATGTCACTTATCCAAACGCATATCTTCTCGACCACAGTGATGTCTTGGGTGTTGTTCTCCAAGTGGCGGTCAGTTTGTTTAAAATAGCATCGCAGCGCTTGCAAAATCTCCTATATGCCTAACCATTACTTGTTATTTATTGGAGAAGCCTTTTTATTTCTTTTTGTTTAAATCTCTATATATATATATATACAAAGAGAGAACAAACAGCAGCACGTAGCTGGTTTTGTAGGCGAAGCGACGATATTATCTATTTTAATATATATACATTTATTAGACTCTCAGGAAGGGACGAGCAAAGCAGGCAATCAAATTGCAGGAGGCCTATTTTATTTATTCTCATATCATCTATTAACATCATTTCTCTCAAAATAATGGAGAAATAATCAACGTTATTTTAATAATTCATTCGACAAAATCCATCAAGGCGTTATTATTTCTTCATTTTACTAATTAATACAACATCATTTCTTTTAATTTTTAATTATATATCTCTTTAATCAGGGATTTGTTAATAATTAGCAAGTTTATAGGCCTGCGCGTCAAAAAAAAAAACGTAACATTTTGTTTCTTCTTCTGTTCTAATTTATCCTAATGATACTCTAATTTAAGAAACATTTAATATGAAATATCTTAAACATTTCTAAGTAAATTTAACACAAATTGATATCATTTTAAAGAATTTAATACAATTTAAATAAAATAAAGACAAAAATGTCGATTTGAGGGACAAATCAACAAAATCTCGATACGTATAGCTGGATATTAATTCAAAAATTTTGTTTTTATAAGAATTTTCATTAAAATAGACAGAGAAAAACTGAATAAAAATTTTTCTGTAACGGGGGAATGTATGGCTGTAGAGTAGAGTTGAAAGAAGTAAGAAAACAAGAAAGAAATGCAGCCAATGCAAAACTGTAATTTGTCGATCTTCAATGATTTGTATATTTTTAGCTCTGATGATGGTCCAAACCCTGGGATCGAAACGTTAGCCGTGGGTCAATAAAGAAAATACATTGGCTGCATTTCTTTCTTGTTTTCTTACTTCTTGTAAAAAATTTTCTCTTTGTTTTATTTAAATTGTAATCATTTATTAAAACCCGCCGACCCCTCACCGCGGGATTAATAATGGTGAGGACAGAAGAAGAGAAGTCATTTATTAAAATGATAAAGATTTGTCGTTAAATTTACTTCTTCTTCTGTCCTCGCCTGATTATTCCCGAGGTGCGGGGTCGACGCACCTTATTCCGGTGCGGGGTCGGCGGACCTTATTAAAATTAAATTTACTTAGAAATGTTTAAGATATTTCATATAAAATGTTTAATAAATTACAGTATTTAGAACACGTTTTTTTAAGAAGGAACAAAGTGCGCCACTTTTTTTGCGGAGCAGTGTATTTTTTTAAATTTACCCTCTCTGGTTGTGGAGGTGTTTATAGAATTTATGTTGTATTTACGCTGGTTTTTCGAGGTGTCGCTGTGCTTGCCAGACCCGTCGACTCAGTTTTTTTTTTCATTTATAAATATATATAGAATTTATTTGATAGTTTTTTAAGTCAAGTAAAATATAAGTTGAATTGGGATATATAGGCCTATATACCCTCCTTATCCCCCTCCCCCCCCCCCTTCCCAGTGGCCTATTGTTGACAAATGTTAAATATTGATAACCCTAAAAGCCAAGGCGAATGGGTTCGGACCCCAAGTACGTAGTCTAAAATGAATATTTATTAATGGAAAGAGAGGATGTCAGCCAAACAGGAAAGCCTCCATCAAATGAAAGCCAAATACAAGAACTCGTTTCGGCTTTAATTAGTTCACTTCTTATGGATGCTGTACTTAAAGAGGAATGAAGGTCGCAACTAGGAAATTTGACTTTATTTGCCGCCCCCTCCTTACCAATATTATTCCCCTTCATAGAGCGCCGTAATTTTGCCGTCCTCAACAATAAATCCACCACTGCCAGGAATTATGGTAATTCTTGATTCTTATAGGGGGCGGATCTATTTATAAATTATGCATATTAAAGTTAAATAGAATTTGTTAATTTCTTGATTGCGATATGCTCAAGTATGTGGACCTGCAGGCGGCCAAAAATAAAACACTCTTTATTCTCTGTCAATGTACAGACGTTTCGGGCGAATAAGCCCATGAACAAATCTATTGAGAGAATTAACTTTTTATAATTATACATAGTTGGAATTTTATTAGGTCTGTAGGGATATATAACGGAATTTTATTCTACTATGTATTCTATTTTTTGATAATTAAATAATATTATCAGGGGCGTATATAAGGGGGGGGGGGGCGAGAAACTTTCCAAATGCATATACATATATAGGGATGTACAGACATTAGCGGGTCTCGCCCCCCCCCCCCCCCCTAAATGTTTGATCAGCCCCACAGTGGGAAAAAATATAACCCTGCAAAAAAAAATTTTCCCGCGGGCGAAAACTTTGGTTCCGCAAAAGAGGAAATGTTCCGCGGGGCGGCAAAATTTCCGTGTCACGGGCGGGGAAAAAAATTTTTCCGCAGGGCAGAAAACTTTGGTTCCGCAATTTTCTGTGAAAAATTTTTGAGTTCAGGCCCCCCCCCCCCCCCCCCCCCCGAAAAGAATTTCTATATACCCCCCTGAATATTATGATATATGAGCTTAAAAGTTTTTTATAATATTAAAATTTGCTATTTTCATAGGTCGAGATACAATCAAGTCAGAGAATCGAAAGTGTATTATATTTGGCTGCCTGCATTTCCAAATTTTATTTTGTTTTTGTGAACAACTTTTGCTATTTTGCCGCCTCCTGACTTCTGACGCCCGGGGCACTCCCCCCCCCCCTAGTTTCCTAGGGAGTACTTGTCAATATTAATGATTGATGCAATATCAATCTAAAATCTCTAAAAAAAATATTAAAACGAATTATAAAACCATTTATACTAATAATCGGTAGAAAAATTAGCGGGAGTATATTTTATACCGGTACATAAGGAACGTGAAGTAGAACTCTCACATCATATTATTTTGCAGATATATCGACTGGCTGTTCAAAAATATCATTTGATGAATGAATGTCCCGTGTCAAAATTATTTTTCCAGAGAAAAAGAAGCCGAGCGAGCGTTTTGAATGCCAGTTGCATTTCTGACACGGGCCCGCCCGCCATCAAATGATATTTTTGCTCTTAAAATGAATGACCAGTCGAAATATCTACAAAATAAAATTGTGATATATTTTCAAATAAATTCCCAATTGAGAAGAGACTCTGCTCTAATTTAACGTTTGTTTACAGCAAGAAGGCTTGGCCTTGCCGCCAACGAATCTTACCGGCCCCGGAGGAGAGATTTCGAATATTGAAGTGAAACGCGAAGAGCCCCCGTCTCTGCTTACGCAACAATCATCTGCCTTTAGGACAGACACCAAAAGCCCCTTGCAGGTTGGTTCATCGTCATGCATTTTAAAAAGCAAAGGGCATTGAATCGACGATTGTTTTTAGGCGCCAAGTACGACACCTGTGCCGACACCTCCAACGGCAGTTCCGACGGTCTCTCCTTCAGGGATGTCTTCAGTACCGACAGGGACAACTACAATTGTGACAACGTCGACGTCACTTCCCCCACCACCGCCGCCTCTACCTCCGCCCCCACCTCCAATCTCGACAGCCACTATTCAACAAAGTACCTCACCTGTTGTGACCACGGGGTCAGCAACTGCACCGACATCGGATTCAGCAGCTAAACGGCCTCGACATAGTCACGAGCATAGAGACCGTAAGATGAGGATTCACCTAAATCGAGTGTTCTATTAATTGACAAAATGTTTCTCAATATTCTTTTTTAGGTGGTCGCAAGCCAAAACGATCTCAGAGTAGAGGATCAACCCAAGAATCAACGTCACCAGTTCTTCCTCCGCCGCCTGAACAGCCGCCACCGAAACCCCCGACCCCCATTCAAGACAACAACAGCAACAAAATGTAAATACAATTACAGTAGTGTCCTGCTAATCCGGCCTAAACGGGATGCCGGATTACCCGAAACATATAAAATCTTTACATAAATGAGATTTGGTGACTGTGAATGGATTATATTTTGATAGGGGCAGATTCAGCCAAATAAAAAGCATCTCATGAACGCTTAGAGGCTTATTCACTATATGAAATTCATATGTACCGTCAGTTTCAATATTAACCGCCACCCTATCCGTGAAGTTAGACAACCAGAGCTCGTAATTGTTGTCTCGAAAAATAGTATTTCCACTGCAATATTAAAAAAAAGTTTATTTATTTTCTTAGCACTCTTGTTGTCTATAATAACTTCACTCCAAGGGTGGCGGTTAATATTGAAACTGACTGTACAATGCTGTATATTAATGACTATCTTTATGCTAAATTTCGATACAGACTGATGATGAAACATTAAATATATTTCAAAACTTCTCCGAAGTCAAGAAGCATTTAAAGGGTTTTTATTTGGCTGAACCTGCCCTATCAAAATCTAATTTTCACATAATACTATATATAATGCATACATATTTATTTATCTCTTGAAAAAATCTGCAAAGACACTTTGTTTTCTTTTTTTTTCTGCAATATTCCCTTTTCAACACGCTTAATTAGCTGGCATGCCGGAGTTTCGAAGTTTTGTTTGGTTTTATTTGTTGTTATTGTATTTAAATTTGTACTGTGTTTGTTGGACCTAGCCACCGAGGACTAGTGCCTCTAAGCGGGTCGTAACACATTTATTTATTTACCATAAGTTCGGATTAACAAGACTCTTCTGTATTATTTTATAGCTAAAGATTTTTTTTCTTTGAATCAGAATTGAATTATTATTCACTGAATAAACATTCGAGAATGACGAGTCATAGGAATTTAATATTGCTGGTGTATTTTCTAATTTGTGTATTTTTGTTGTTGTTGTTGTTTAGGTTTGCCAACGGTGTGAGTGCTCCGCATATGTTAGGCAATCAATTAAATCCTGCCTCATCGATGGCTAGAACTCTCTCAGCTGAATTGGAATCTGGAAATGTGGCTGGCATCAATGACACTGCACTTAGCGGACAAAATCCTACTTTAGTCGGGCCGCCTTTGCACTCAAGAGTCCTTGCTGGGGTAATTAATTCTAACAGTATTAAAATGTAAACGAAATAAAAGATGCTTATTAGCATTTCGATTTATTTAGTCGTGTTAAAACACTGATCTCTTGGATTCGGCTTTTTTTTTTATTTATTAAAACTAATAATCCAATAAAATTAAGCAAATTTTTGAGACAACGATGACAAAAAAAATTGGTAGATTAAAAAAAAGTGATATATTATAATTAAAAAAAAAATAAAATAAAAACGCAGGGTGTTAAACCATCCATTTTTGACTCATAAAAATAAGAGATTAAAAACAAATTAAATAGAAAATTATGAGAAGACTCGGAAAAAATGGTCCTGAATTATCAGAAGATAAAATAATTCACAAGTAGTGAGACAATAAAATTGAGCCTTTCGGCATACATCCATCATCCGAGCATTAAAAACAATATTAATGATATAGGCCAGCGGTTCCCAACCTGAGGGCTGCGGGCTGATTGTAACTAGGCCGCCGACGTTTAAGGAAATAAAAATATATATATATATATATATATATATATATATATACAGGGTGCTTCAAAAAGGACTTTACAAATTTAAAAATTCATATAAATATATACAGAGAGTGTCAATTTGTAGAGAAACACATCAAGCTTTAACTCATCTAGTTCGCTAGTGCCGAATCGTACTATCACGAGCACTAGCGGCAGGTGAGCGTTAAAGATGGCTGTTTTTTTTTAATTTTTTTACCTCAAACTAAAGAGTATGGGAAGAAATTGACTACCGGTGGGATGTGTGCAGGTTAACCAAAGGAAGAACATCTTTAGTTTTAGCTACAAAACGTGAAGTGTTTCTATACAAATTGACTCTACAATCTCTTCTCTAGGTTCTCTGTATAGATTTATATGAATTTTCAAAGTTATTTTGAAACACCCTGTATATTGTGGGCCTCAGTTTTTTGTGGGCCGCACATCAAAAAAGGTTGGGAACCGCTGATATAGACGTCTATATTTTTCTTTTATAAATGAAGATTGAGCCGAAACTGTCTCCAATACTGAGAGATTTCATTTCGTAGTTTCCTCCTTCCTTCTTCCATTATTTCATATTTTTTGCTCGTTTCTACAATATTAGGTCGGTTCCATTAAGGGCCCCCCCCCCCCCCCCCCCCCCCCCTCCCCCCCCCCCCCCCCCCCCCCCCCCCCCCCCCCCCCCCCCCCAAGTGTCCGAGGTCGTCCGGCGCATGCGCATTAAGGAAAAGCGTATTGCTCTTCGATACTACGCATGCAATCGAACAGACCTATTATTTTTCGCAATGTCACCAGGTCATTCGGGCTGATTTTTTCTAGAGAAATAAAAAATAAAGAATTATATATATATGACGCTCGTTGGTTTAAATCTTGTCTTGACTTTTTACTCAATATTTTTTACTTTCTAATTATTAAAATTACATATATCCAGGCACCACTAATATTATAAGATTTTGATTTTAGGTTCGAGGATCGTCAGCTTTGGGTAATCCTCTGAATGGAAGCGGCCAGCCGCAGATTCCTCAGTCTTTAGATCAACTCTTGGAGCGACAATGGGATCAAGGAAGCCAATTCTTGATGGAACAAGCTCAGCATTTTGACAGTACGCTATTTTATTACGATTATTATTAATAAACATTCTATTCTATCGATTTCTAATTTCATACATGTCATACAATTTGATCCTAATTTCACTTTCAAATATTTTTGTTATTTATAAGTTATAACATAACCTCACTTTCTCAAATTAATATTTATAATAATTGATAATACTGCTTAATGTGTATTGAAAATTAATGGAATGATAATTAAATTAATGCATCTGTATGTTTAACTGTCTCTGGTGTTGATAAAGCACTAAATTAATTCTTTATAGTTTATAGGTTAGAATTTTCGCCCTTAGCTTTGTTCGGAGCTGCCACTTGGTGACATTTGCGCAAGCGCAGAGGCGCTGGTGGCGTTCAAACTATGTTGATTTCAAACTCCAACCAAAAATCGGGTGTTCGGACTGCCTTTCCTGTTTTCAAACTGTTTGACAACTATCAGAATGATTTGAGAATTTTTTTCTGCCGTTTGATTTTTTTTTTTTTTTTAGATAGCCATTTCTCGATTTCAACACATAATTCTCTTTAGTATTGAAAATGGCAAGTTATAGCGACCCATTGGTAAGTCATCGAGCTGTCATTTGACGAAGAAAAGGCAAAGCGAACTCAGTTATATTATATCTAAAAAAAAAAAAGAATAAATATTAATAAAAAAATTTACTGCATAATTATTCAAAAATATAAATTCAAATGTTTACCGTTTGTCATATCGAAGAAAATGTGTTCTTTGGACATTTTCAAGACAGTCAAGTAGCCGCTGACGATCTAAGACAAAAATTCTGAGTTCGGGGCTTTATGGACAAATAATTGAATATTACGCATGCGCAATTCTGACAGTTTTTAATAGTCAGGAAACCGTCACCAGATGGTAGCTCCGAACAAAGCTATTATTTTAACGAACCAATAACTTTAAAGAATGAATGAAAGAATATTTAAATACTGTATGTTCTTGCAACGCACCGAAAAGGAGATGTAATATTTAATTTCTATTTTCAGTTGCTTCACTTTTAACGTGTCTCCATCAACTGCGGGCTGAGAACGTGAGACTAGAAGAGCACGTAGCATCCCTGCTTCAAAGAAGGGATCATTTAATGGCTGTCAACGCACGACTGGCCATTCCACTAGCAAATCAACCAATCACTCAAACAACACCCACACAACAACCGCCAATTCCACCTGGAGCCACTAATCCTGTTGTCCCAACGGAATATCGATCGCCTTTGATCAATCAGCCAACACAACAGCAACAACAACAACAACAACAGGCATCTGCACCTCCAAGGAGGTTAGTTTTTATTAGAGATCTTGAATATCCATCCATGGGGGTGTCAATTGAGAGTTTGTTTTCATCGCCATCACTATCCGATCAACTATATTTAGAATTTGCATATAAATTTCTATAATAATTGGGCTCTGTGGTAAGTTATTCCCAAAATAATTTTATAAGAACTAGGCATAAAAAAAAATAATAAATAATTATATTGGTCCTAACCATGTTCGTTACGTCACAATAAAAAAATAAAATATCATAAGGCTACTACAGGCTCTGCCGGTTTATAAATAAATACATTTTTTTTTTACATTTTGGCTGTCATCGGCCATTTATTTATTTTATAAATTTATTTAAATTTAAATTAAATTCAGTATCGATGGCCTCTGGCGGTCTTGTTTTTCGGGGGACCACCTATCCCGATTTTCAAGCATCCCTTGGCATTGCTTCATTTTTTAGGTGCATTTTTGTTTTTAATATATTTATATATAACTTTTTGTCTGAAAGTAAAAGGCCCATAATAATTTTTTTTTTTTTTTTTGTTTGCAGTGGGCAACCGCCATCGTCCTACTCTACATACCAACAGCAACAGCAACAGGCGGTAAAATTATATTTTATATACGCTTAGTTCCTTTATGCATAATATCATCTAAATATATATGGACCCTGTTACGCATTAGTGTGTCAAGGGCCAGGTACCGAGATTTGAGAAAATTAACATTAAAATTTTTCCGATTTACATTGTTTTGATTAGATTATATAATTAATAAATATTTAATTGTATAAATTTCGCGGCTCACATACGCTTGACACACTAAGCCTGGTCTCCACTGGACCTACCCTACAACCGACAACAAGAGACGCTACAACACGCGACAAGGGTCGTCCACTGCACGCTACTTCGCGCTACATTTGACATAAAATATCATATAAATTTCTAACCAATAAATAAAACAAATCCATATAATTTTAATAAATAATTAAATTGAAATATAAAACCAAGATAAAAATGTCCTAATTTATATTTATTTTCCTAAATTTTCAAATAATCTTATTTTAAAATTCTTTATATTCTGGGATGAAGGTTATTTTAAATAGACCTCGAAGAGGCAGTTACTTCACCAAATCACTCAATGTGAAAAAACAAAAATGTATAATTTTATCAATTTAATATATATATACAGTATATCACAAAAATTGTAATGTCGACTATAAAAGAATAAGTAAGTGTTGAATATAAAATAAATTACACATACTCTCTGTTTATCTTTAAAGTCCTGACGGTGATGAAAAATCGAAACTGATATTTGCAAAGCAGTCGATTCTTGAAACAGTTAATAAAAAATTTAAAAAATTTATGAAAATTCATTTAAACACACACTCACCGAACAAACAGTGATTGATGAAGTAACTACGGCTCTTTGATGTCTATTTAATCTTATTTTGTCCCACAAATTAAATATCGATATTTTGTCTTTGTTTTATTCAATTCCATCAATTTTATTAAGAAAAACAAAGTGTTGCGTTTTTTTGCCGGTGAGGTATTTTAGGTTAGAAAAACAGGGTAGACAACCGCACAGATCCCATTTTTGATCTGTGCCTTGTCCTCGACCGTTGAGGGATGGCGCGTTTAGTACGAGTTCATTGATTCACACACATTGATTGTAATGTTGACTTGATTGTCCGCAGAAACTAATGCGTAACAGGGTCCATATAGTCACTGTATTTAACATAGTCTAGCCATACATGGGCTAGATGCCGATTGGTCGATAACAAAATCGGCCATTTTGTTTCCAAACATGCCTATTTTTACCATGTAAAAAATATAAAAATATTTTTTTCTACTTATCTAACATATTAAAATTTCATATTTTCCTTTCATTTGAATGTCTTGATAATAGTAATTAAAATTTAATATATTTTTTGTGTACTACAAGTAAGTAAAACTTTAAAATATAAATTATATGAAATGACAGCATTTGGCGTTTGACAAAAAAAGGTTTAATTATAATAATTCTCATAAATTCTGATGAAAAATTAATTTAACCTTTATTTGAATTGTAAATATATATATATGTTATTATTAAATATATACTTTAATGATAATGTCAAATATTTGTCAATTTTGAAATAGAGGTTAGAATATATCTTCTAAATATTTATATTTCCTATGAACAATTTGTCTTCCCGACAAAAAAAATAGAAACAAAATGGCGGATTCTAACCTCATGGCTAGACTATGTTGTTTATACAGTTACTATATGAATATAGCTACCATCCTGCCATCTGTTGCCAAATTTTCAAAAGAGTTGTGTTTTTTGTTCACACCTCAAGACCCTAACCGCCATCTCTTGGCAAAAACGCGAACAGCTTTACCTCCTGAAGCCCCTTAAAATTATCCTTGAGTTTAGTTCTTTCGAGTTCAATCCTCCAGTTAACCTAATAATATTTTTTTGTTCATTGAATACAGATGTTGCTTCGAAGAGAGACAAGCAGCAGCGAGCAGCAGCAACAGCAGCAACATCACGGCATCTCAGGTGGAACGAATTCAAAGCCCCCAGGCAGCTGATTAACAGATGATGAACAAAAATATTTTTTTTTCTAACGAGTATTTTTCATATATAAATTTAAAAAAAAAATTCACATTCTTTTTTTTTAAAGGTGGATTTTTTTTTTCAAATAAATGATTGATTTTTTTTTTTTAATTTTAGTCATCACTTTTTAAAATTTTTTTATTTTTTTAGAAATCTTAAAAAAAAAAAGAACCTATTTTGATGATGATGATGATACCCTTTGTGTTCAATCATTTCATATAATATGTAAATAAAAAAAATTTCAAACTGTTTTTTTTTTTTTTTGTTTTTTCTTTATATTCCATGTCGTTTCATTTCTTTTATAAAGGCAAAGGCGGCTACACACTGCATACTTGACAAGCATGCATGTGCAATCTTTTTGTACAAGCATTTTAATTGTGCAAGCCGCTTGATGCTCGATTGAAATTTAATCATGTACATTTGCGGAAGCAAAACTCTTTTTTTATAGCCATTTGTGATATTTATTTAATACTAGCTGCGGTGGGGTTGCCTGGCGGCGAGACGCCTGGATGGAATTAGCTGTCCCCGTAAGTGTTGGCGTCACTGGTGGTTAGGTTGCGACCCGGCCCTGGTCCTTTCTGAGTCCATCAACCCTACTCCCCTCGGACCACGTTCCACATTTACTCATTAGCGTACCCCATGGCATGTCATTCTAGATTGTGAGAATCCGCAGTATTTAATCGAAGCTTCAGCTTTTCTGCATGTTTGGCCGTTGACATTGTTTTATTTTCTTCTTTCTTCTATGCTTTATTGTTGCTTCCATTTCTTACTCGTAATATTCTTTCTTCAATTCTTCCCTGTTGGCATATTTCATATTTATTAATTAAAAATAAATAGAGCCGAAAAAAACGAATTCGCCCGAGCCAGAACCAGCCTTGTTAATTCTAAAAACCTTGATGTTTTTGGTTTAATTACATCAAGACATTCACAATGTGACGTTTACCCCTTGAATAATTTGAAAACTATACATGCGATTGAAATTTGGATTATAAATTATTTAGGCGGGGGGACTAGCAACGGAGAAGAGCAACAGTCAGGGCCGGAACTACGAGATTTTTTAGGAGGCCTGATATCTGCCGCCCGGGGCACACTGCCCCCCCCCCCCCCTAGATCCGGCCCTGGCAACAGTCACGACTAGTAACCTTGGTCACCACAATCGTTGCGGTCAACTTCTCGACAATGGGAACTGCCCCCTAGATGCCTACCCCGCCCCTCCCCAGTGGCAGATTAATGCAATTTTGTCGGGGGGAAGGGCGGTTTTTTGTTTTTACTTTCTCTTACCTATGTATATATGTAATATATATATAGAGAGAAAGTATTGGATTCATGTCAAAAATTCGATGTCGAGATTTTGATGGATCTTCACGTTTTGAGGTCCCCTGAATCCAAAAAAGTGGTTTTCGCGACATGGTCTGTGTGTGTGTGTGTGTGTGTGTGTGTGTGTGTGTGTGTGTCTGTGTTCACTTTTAAGCATGAAGGAATTGAGCTAGGAGGCTGAAATTTTATATTTAAGTTAAACACCTCCCGGGACCGGAAAAATAAGCTTTTAATCAAAATCGGCCAAAGAGTACTAGTACTTTACTGATGTACTTTTTCAGTTTTTTTCGATTTTCTCAAAATTTGCTCTAACGATTTTGATTAAAATTCAAAAATCAATTATTTTTTAGATGCTCTTTCAAATGTATATTCTCGTTTTGCCCTCAAAATTGTTTGAAGCACACTTTACTCTTGTGCTTCATAGGAAAGATAGGAGAAATGGTTGCCATGGTAACAAAATATAAATATTTTCCCATGTTTATAAATTTGACATCTTAAATTCTAATATATTGGCGGAAACTAAATATATGTCGACACAAAAAATCTGGTGTGACAAGCACAGAACACAACTTTCGATTACCGAAGGTAAGAGAAAGTTGTGTGCTGTGCGACAGTCACACCAGATTTTTTTTTTTTAATTTAAGGAATTTGTCGGTATCTATGGCCATTTAGACCCCTTTCCTATTTATTTAAATTGATTAGTAACAAATTCAATTGAAATTAAAGAGCGGAAATCATAATTTCTTTAAGGCGGCCATACACGGCAGGTCCAAAATCCAAATTGGCCCGGCACCGATCCAAAACTCGCCGTGTATGGGGAAACCGAGTTGGCTCGGCGGCCGTTAGCTGGCTCGGTTGGATTTCCATCCGATCCAAAATCCACAGAGCCAAGTCCACGAGCCTTGGATTTGTCCTCGCCGTGTATGGCAGTTCCCCGAGCCAAGCCAAAACTTGTGCAGCGTTGCCAGATTCATATTTATTTTTTTTAGATCCTTTTGATATTTTTTTTAAATTTTCTGAAGAGATTTAAATCAGGATAATTATTTAAATATTTTTTAAATCATTTTTTTTTAATAAAATTTTGAAAAAGTACTAAAATTAAGATAATTATGAGTGACATGTCTTTTGTTGGGGGGAAGTTCAAATGATCAATGGTAGCCATTCATCCCGCATTTTTCGGGGCAATTTTGCATTTTGATTCAATGACCCACAAAATGTCCTACATTTAATTTGTAACCGTTTCTTCACTTGTGTTTAAGATTTAAATAAAAATTTTCAATTTATAAAAATTATTTAAATTATTTATGATATGAAAGATGACATTATATTGGGATATTTTTATGTAATTTTTCATTTTGTTGTATTAAACGAAATTCTATTTCAAAAAAGGCACAGATGTAACGAGCTACAAAAGGTTTTTTTTTTTTTTTTTTTTTTAAACATTCACACTTTTTTTCTCATTCACACTCACACTCACACACACATTCACACAGTCTTTTCGGCAACTTAAGCCATTTAAGACTTTGACGATAACCGTTGTAATTAATATATCAATTTGGGGTTCAGGCATTTCTATTTAAGGCTACAAAAGGTTGTTTTTCCTTCTATAAAGGATTTAAATAAACATTTTTTATTTATTATTTATATGGTGACATATTTTCTGATATTTTTAAACAATTTTTTTGTCTTATTAAACAAAATCATTTAATAAATTCTATTTGTTTTTTCTTGTTGTATCTTCCCAGGGCCGGCGCAAGCTATTCTGCCGCCCTAGGCAAGATATTTTTTTTGCGCCCCCCCCCCCCCCAAATTAGATTTTTTGTTTCCATTTTCCTCCTCAATTGAACCTCTTTCCCGAAATCACCACTTTTTACTCATTTTTTTTTGTTTTTGCACTTAACGAGACTTTTACATTAATTTACACACACAATCACAAAATAATGTTACATAAACAAATCCCGCTTCTTCTTGATCCGCTGTGTTTTGTTGTTTGATTTGTTCGTGGCGTAAATACTTTAAAAATGACCCTTTTTGTTCTGAAATAAACTTGTCCTTCTCAGCTTTCCTTTTTCGGTATTGGAAGCCAGATAGTCTTTTTCTTTCAGCCATTAAAACAAACAATATCTATCTGAAATTTAAGACAATATATGTAGAAGTTTACTACACATTGTAGAAATTTAAAAAGATACCTACATTTTTCAAAATATATTTCTTGAGTGTGAAAACTAGAATAAATAATATTTTGTGATTGAATTTAAATTTATTAATATGTTTATTTTTTTTTTCTTGAAATAAAAAATAATTTCAATACAAAATTCGTAAATATTAAAGATTTTTTCCATTATTTATATGTTTTTTTTAGATTTTAGAATTTATGAGAGTTAATAAAAAAATTATATTAAAAAAAAACAAAAATTTTTTCTTATATTTCATCTAGAATTTCTAGAATTATTTTTTCAATAGGGAAATCAATAATTATTTTTTTGTTTTGACGAAGGCTTTGGGGAGGGGGCGGCCCCAATTTTTTTAAATTTTTCCCTTTTTGCCGCCCTCCTCAGGTTGCCGCCCTAGGCGGCCGCCTAGTTTGCCTAGTGGACGCGCCGCCACTGTATCTTCCTTATAAAAAAATATATATTTTTTTTGGCATTTTTATTTTGTTGTATTAGGCACCGATTTGACAATTTACTAAGAGACTAACCTTTATTTACTCTTAAATGTCAAATTTCAAACGGGCCTGCTTGGCTCGGCCGTGTATGACCCCCTATTTTGGATCGGTCGAAAAATGGACTCGCACAAATTGGCTCGGTCTAAATGGACCTGCCGTGTATGGCCGCCTTTAGATTACTAGTTTTTATAACTTTATGAATTTCTTCTCGTGGGGGGGGGGGGCGATCGCCCCCTTAATCCGCCCCTGCCCCTCCCACTGAGAATAATCTCTCGCAGTCTGTCAAATCTCTTTTATATAATTTATATGATATACCTCACCCCAATAAAAATGAATTCAAGTTGCCTTATTATTATATTATTTTTTCCAATAATCTTTGTTTGGCGCAGAGTTGGGTTTTATACAAGATTTTGCAGTTTTATACAAAAATTGCGGATAAAACTTGTATAAAATGTATAAAACGTATAAAACTTGGATGCGCATGCGCAAACCCGACGAGGAAGGAAATTCAAATAAAATTTCATTTTTCAATTATCAACATTTTGTTTATATTATTCACTAAATAAAAAGCAAACAACATCGTCCATGCTTTAAAACATTATAAAATATGAAAAGCTTTTAAGCTGTTTTTTTTTTCAGGGGGGGGTTGGTTTTTTACAGTTTTATACTTTTTATACATCGGCCTAGTTTTATCCGCAATAGTTTTATACATGTATAAAACCGCGTATTATACTCGGCGGGATAAAACCTGCCAACTCTGGTTTGGCGGCAAGAGTGAAAATGAAAAATATTAAAATATATATATATATATAAAACACACTTTGTAATTTGAACGCTAGAGTTCAGCCCCCCATTTTTTTGAAATGAAAGATTAAAAATAATGAAGTTATCATTTTCATTATTAATCACTATCTTTTTTTAATAAAATAAATCAAATTTGAAATTTAAATGGTACTGTAATTAAAATAATAAAAAGAGAGATTGAACTTTTCTTGGCTCTTCTAATGTTGACTTGACTAATAATTTTTTGTTTTAATAATTTGTTTTAATAAAAATAATTTTAAAAAATTGTATGTTTATATAATTATAATAACTGAAGATCATTTATAAAATACTTATATTTGTTAAAAAAATGTAAAAAAAATAACGGCTAGGGTGCAAAGGGTTACAAAAACGAAAGAATGAATTGCATGTCTTAACTAATCAACCTCTTTGACACGCCTTGAGCCATCATCGTTTTATTCCCTGATATTTAATATGAACAAATTTTATTAATTTTTATTTCGTAAAATTTGATCAAGAAATCAGTTTTAATTTTAATTTTACTGGTTTTATGGTTAGTATTAACAAATTCATAAATAAATAAATATTATCACAATAATAAAAATTGTTCAATTGTAGATCAAAGAAGCGATGAGTGAATTGAAATTGCAAGAGAGAATCTTGAAATGGTTGCAAGAGAAAGGAGATGGAGTGAATTCTTTAGAACTATCAAAAGAATTAAATGAAGATCACCAAAAAGTGATTGGAGCCATAAAAAGCTTAGAATCGTTGGATAATATAATAAAGACAAGAATAGAAGTGGAGAAACATTGGGAGCCAACATGTGAAGGTGAGAAAATTCTAAAAGACGGAAGTTATGAATGGCAAGTGTTCCAGGCGGTTCCAGCCACTGGGAGTATTTCTCGTCAAGAATTATTTGCTAATGAGAAATTAAAAAAAGATGAGAAAACAAGAACAATAGGATTTAGTAAAGCCATGTCTAATGGTTGGCTATCAGTTGATAAAAAGACAGATCAAGTATCAAGAAAAGCAGGAATTGAATTAAAACAAGATAAGGTTGTTCATTTAATTCAACATTTAGCTTCAGCTTCGGATTCAGATAAAGTAGAATTACGTAAACGCAAACTTGTACATGAAATTGTAATTAAAATGATGATAATCAATAAAGGTGAAGGATTTACAACGAATGTATCGAAACCAGAGACAGAATTAACAGCTGAAATGTTATCATCTGGTTCATGGAAGAAATTATCATTTCGTCCATATAATATGAATGCTAAAGGAGTTTTACCACCATCAGGACATTTACATCCATTAATGAAAGTTCGAAGTGAATTTAGACAAATCTTTTTAGAAATGGGCTTCTCTGAAATGCCAACTGATCGTTTTATTGAAAGTTCCTTTTGGAATTTTGATGCTCTTTATGTACCACAACAACATCCAGCCAGGGATTCACATGACACTTTCTTTTTAACGCTACCAGCAGAATGTAAACAAGAACAAATGCCAACTCAATATACAGAGAATGTTGAAAAAATGCATAGTAGTGGAGGATATGGTTCAATTGGATATCGTTATGAATGGAAATTAAATGAAGCAAAAAAGAATTTATTACGTACACATACAACAGGTGTAAGTGCACGAATGCTTTATCAATTGGCTAATCAACCAGAAGGTTTTAAACCATCCAAATATTTTAGTATTGATCGAGTCTTTCGTAATGAGACATTAGATGCCACACATTTAGCTGAATTCCATCAAGTAGAAGGCGTAGTTGCCGATCGTGGCCTTCATTTAGGAAATCTTATTGGGATCCTTTATGAATTCTTTAAAAAATTAGGCATGGAAAAATTACGTTTTAAACCTACTTATAATCCATATACAGAACCATCAATGGAGATATTCGCATTTCATGATGGCCTTAATAAATGGATTGAAGTTGGCAATTCTGGTTGTTTCCGTCCCGAATTATTATTACCAATGGGCTTACCTCACGACGTCAATGTCATCGCTTGGGGCCTTTCACTTGAACGACCCACCATGATTAAATATGGATATGAAAACATTCGAGATCTCGTCGGCCCCAAAGTCGATTTGAAATACGTCTACGAGAATCCTCTCTGCTTATTGAACCAAACAGCGCAGGCAGAAACAACGCAGATGGATAATCTATCCATATCATAATTCATCTCATTTTTAAGGTAATTCATATTCTTGTACATCCCCAAATTAAAGAAAAATTTATTTTATTTGAATTGGCTTCAAATCAATTTAAATAAATAGGAATGGGGACTAAATGCCAAATGCATATTCTTCGTATGGCATTTATCTAATTAATTTTGATTTGATTTAAATTCCACTGCGGAAGAAGTTTCGGAAATAAATATTTCGAAATTTATCATCTCTAAAAATATGCTGAAAAAGAATCTTCTTATTTACAAACAATAAACCCACTTCAGTTAAACAACACAACTTGAGAATTTGACAAATATAAACGAGAATAAAATAATCATAAACAATACTTTCTCTTACGAGAAAGTAAAAATCTTATTGGCTAAAGTTAGGATTTCTCCCATAGGAAATCTAAGAGGAAAAATTTATATATTCTATGAATGTAAACAAATCCTCAAGCAGGCACTGGATTGGAATAATAATTAGGGGATAAATAAAATCTTATTTGATAAAAATTTTTGTTTATTTTTTGTGTTGATTGTTAAAAAAACAAAAAGATATATCAAAATAAGAATTTAAAATCTCATGTCTATGTAACAATTCATAATCCATATTTTATTATTTCCATTTGCAGAGAAAGTGACTTTTTTGCGCTCTCGGTCAAGTCAAAACATCAACATCGTCACATTGGCTTCATCAGCCAGCCATCGCAGAGCACTTCGTGAACGCATGGACCCCCTCTTCTCTGGTGATCTCTTTGAAAATCAAAATTATCTTTGCCTTATCATTATTTCAAGAAGCAATGACCATAAACTAATTTTAATAATCATTATTTCTTTATTTCAATTTAGCATTTTATTCCCAGGTTTAATTTATATCTTTTGAATATT
Organism: Euborellia annulipes; assembly: GCA_023213315.1. NCBI lineage: Eukaryota > Metazoa > Arthropoda > Insecta > Dermaptera > Anisolabididae > Euborellia > Euborellia annulipes. Next base: position 7,331 of record JAKCPI010000387.1, on the reverse strand, counting down.
TAATATATCTAAATCTTAAAAATTATTTAATTATGCTATTAGCCTATATAATTAAATTCCCCAATTTTAAATTTCTTAAAATTAATAATCAAAAGGGAAAATATAACTTATTGACAATAATACCTATAAATAAATTATTTTAATAATTAAATAACAATTAAAATGTTTTTAAAATTTAAAAAAATCAATACAAATGAAAATATAATTAACGTTCAAGTTTTCTATGCTTAGAATAACGTGCCTTAGAACTCGTGCCAAAAATATTTTTATTTTATTATCAATATAATAAAACTTTGAAAATTTTATTTTCTTGAGTATTTTATGAAAATGGGTAGAGGAACGTTACATTTTATACAAATATAAATTAAATATAGAGGAAAAAAACAAAACAAAACAAAACAAAATGAGTATTTAAACACTAAAAAATAAAAAAGGGATTAAATTTTACACAAATCCCTTATAAGTGTCCTTAACAATTATTTTGTACTTAAAGATAGTTTAGTCATTATAAAAAAAAAAAAATGATACTGATAAAATTAAAATAAAAAAATATTTACAAGAGGATTCGGACCAGTAGGTTCAATTAAAGTCAAAAAGTTTTTTAAAACAAAACTTTATTTGACCCCAGACAATGTTTCGTCCACTTGCTTGAAAAAAACAGTGAATTTTAAAGTGAACACGGAGACCTTGGGTACGACATGTAGTGTCATCTTAGAAAAACTTAAAAAATTATGATGTTCTGAACTTATATATTTAAAAAAAGTGGTGGGAAATAAAAGACATAAAAGATATTTAAAAATAAGATAGTTAAATTAATAAAAACAAAACAGTAATGATAAAAATAGATTTGGATTAGAAAAATTAAGTAGTGTTTGTATTAGTTAATAAAATATAATTTAGTCTTAGCAAGGAGTTTGAAAAGTGAAGTCTATGTATATATTGTTAAAGCCCTACTGTTTGATAATTTTATACCATATGGCTCTCTATGACTGTAAGTTAAAAGAACAATTTAATTTTATTTTGAAAAATTAGGGAGTAATTAAAAAACATCTTGTATTAATATTTTAGCCATCCACTGAAGAAGTCCTACAGCAAGTGGACGAAACATTGTCTGGGGTCAAAGAAAGTTTTGTTTTAAAAAACTTTTTGACTTAATTGAACCTACTGGTCCGAATCCTCTTGTAAATTGTAAAGAAGGTTCCTGAGCTTCATAAAAAAAAAAAAAAAATATTTATTTTCAATTTTAGAAATGCTTGGCGGGCCGCATATATATGTTCAAAGGGCCGCGGGTTGCTCATCCCAGATTTAGATCATTCTTAACAACTTTTTTTTGAAAAATTTTTTATTACCTGTTTTGTTTAGAAGTTACAGGTCTGTCCATTGTAATGGACACTGGGACTAAAATGAAATACTCTTATTTGAAATGACCACTGGCACCCAAAGCGAGAAAATCAAACACCTGGGAGCGGGCAAGTGCTTACCAGGCTCCGCCCACTTGCTTGAAAGAAACACTACGGAACTTGCCCATGGATGCTCAATTTTGAACCAAACACCTGGGAAATTACCCAAGGATAGAATCAAACTCGGAGAAAGTTGCCCTAACTCTGCCCACTTTTTCTAATCAAACAACGTTTTAAGCACATTTGGGGCAATGGGCATCCAATTGCAAATAACGAACAAACCTAATATTTTAAACCCGTATTTAATGCCTCAAAATGGCGTCTTTGAACCTAAAAAGTAAGGTTATGATTTTGACAGCTTTGAAATAAAAGCAACATGTTAACGTCGCTGTTAAAACTTGGTTATTATTTTATTTTTTAACTCCCAATTTATGATGTTAAATTTTAACGTCTATTTTTAGCGAATAGACCTGATTATGTTTTTAGTTTAAATTAAATTTATCTATTAAGACTGATTTCTTTTCATTTGCAATGGCGATTTTACCCTCCCTAGAGAATCCCCCAATATTTTATAACTTGACAATTTATTTAATAAAAGTATTTAAAAATCTATCTAAGAAAGAAAGATATATTTATTATACATGTTAAATTATAACAAGAATGTTATTTATATATTAAATTTTAAGTATTTTATATGTATTGTTTTATTTCTTTCCCCCACCCTTTATTCATTTCTCTTTATTTACCCGTATTAATTTCTCTCTTGCAAAATAAAATTTTTTTTGAGCCGAATGGAATATTTTTTATGAATTATGTTTTTTAGTGTGCTGGATCCAAAACTGATCACTAGAGGCCGGATTTTAAGCAAAATGCTTATTGCTGAATTTTATAAGCAACCATTAGATATTCAATTTCTACACGAATTACGAAAAACTAAGTGTATTGAGATTGCATATTTTTTAATAGGAGAATTAAATTCACAAGGTTTTCTGTTTCAATAATATATTAATTTGATATTAACACTTTATACGTGTTTCGACACCATATGTGTCATCTTCAGAAGCGAATTACATACATGTATACAGTATGTAATTCGCTTCTGAAGATGACACATACATGTATACAGTATGTAATTCGCTTCTGAAGATGACACATACATGTATACAGTATGTAATTCGCTTCTGAAGATGACACATATGGTGTCGAAATACGTATAAAGTGTTAATATCAAATTAATATATTATTGAAACAGAAAACCTTGTGAATTTAATTCTCCTATTAAAGCATAATGTTTCAACTAGAACCAACGGTTACCAGTTTAAAATTAATTGCATATTTTATGCTTTTTTTTTTGAGTTTTCATGCTTTTTTACTTTCTCTTACCTCTATATATATATATATATATATATATATGTTTAAATGTTCTGGAATAGTGCGCACTTCGCATATATATGTTTATATATATAGAGAGAAAGTATTGGATTCATGCAAGGGCGGATACAGGGGTAGGGGGGTAAAGGGCAAGGTAAAGGGGGTAATTCCCCCCCCCCCCAGACTTGAAAAAAATTTACTTTTAATGTAAAATTTTAAAAATTAATACTTAAAAATTTGATTTGTATTTATATTCTGGCAAACAAGTACAAAATGCGCCTTTAAATTACTGAAATTAAGAAAAAAATGTGTGTTGTGCGACCAGTCACACCAAATTCCCCCCCCCCCCCTCCCCCCGAGAAACACCTCTGGATCCGCCCTTGGATTCATGTCAAAAATTCGATGTCGACATTTTGATGAATAAGATAGGCATGGGACATGTCACGAAGCTTTTGAACAAAATCGATCAAAGAGTACTAGTACTTTACTGATGCACTTTTTCAGTTTTTTTTTTCAATTTTCTCAAAATTCGCTCCAACGATTTTGATTAAAATTCATAAATCAATTATTTTTTAGATTCTCTTATAGAATCATCCTCATTACAATCAACAGATGTTTTGCAAATCGTTAACTCCTCCCATCCAATATGACAAAACAGCTGACCATTCCATCAATGCAATTTTCATAATCCATTATGAAATAATCCGTTGGATTCAGTGGCGTATTCAGGGGGGGCCGGGGGCCGGGCCCCCCCAAAGCCTTCTCCAAAACAAAAAAATACCTATTGTTTTCCCTAATGATTTTTTTTTTTTAAATAATTATTTTATTAACTCTCATAAATTCTAAAATCTAACAAAAAACTTATAAATAATTAAAAAAATCTCTAATATTTATGAATTTTGTATTAAAATAATTTTTTATTTCAAGAAAAAAAAATTTTTTTATTTGTTTTTATTTATAATTATTATATTATCTAAAAAAAATTTCTCCACTTTAAGTTTCTTGGAGAAGGGGGGGGGGTTAATAAAAATTTTGGGCCCCCCCAAGCAGAAATCCTGGCTACGCTACTGGTTGGATTATGATAATTGCATTGATGGAATGGTCAGCTGTTTTGTCATATTGGATGGGAGGAGTTAACGATTTGCAAAACATCTGTTGATTGTAATGAGGTTGATTCTATGTCACTGGAATCGAAATATTTACAAATAAACAGATAATACCCTAAAGTATTTATTTTTGGCCGATGTCCTTATAATAAAATTAAAAATTTATTATTTTGTCAAGAAATAAGATTTTATAAAATGAACATTAACCCATATCCTACCAGTGTTGCGTTTGCGCAACACTAAATAAAAAATTTTTTTTCTCTTCAACTAATAGAGCTTTCGTTTTAATTATTTTTTTATATATTCTTTATTATGTCCTTTTGTCTCTTAATCATAGATAATGCCTTTTTTACAACCTTTCATTATGATTTATTTTTTTAAACTTTGGCACCTGAAAAAGTGTATTTTAAAGATTAAAATATTTATTAATTAAATTTTTTTTTTTTTAATTTTTTTTATTTATTTATTTTCTTAGAAGGTCTAATGACCACTCTAAACCTTCTTTGTCCTTTGTTTTTGCAAAACAAAGAAATTATTTGCTTACAAACTTCACTGTTTCGTTTGCGCAACGTTGGGAGGAAGTGTGAACAAAAAGGTTCTAAACCCTATTAGTGATTTGACTATTGGACCCCTCATTTTTCATAGAATTACAAAAACGAAAGTTTATCGACTCTTTTATCTCATTTTTGTTCATTTAAAAAAAAAAAATTAAAAAATTCTCTTAAAGAATCGGGGTAAGTGCGGAATAAGATAAATTTTTTTTCAGTGGTTACATTATGTAGCAATCATTTTAGCAGAGATCCACTAAAAACGGTAAAAAGATATAATAGGAAAAAGGAGAGGAAATAAACATCTCTCAACCTAAAATAATATCTCAATACAATTTGGGAATGGGAGGTGTTGATTAGCACGACAATGCAATTGGAAAATATAGGTCAAGAATACTTGAAAAAATTGGTGGTGGCCTTTATTTATAAATAGTATAGATTCCACAATAGTAAATTGTTGGAAACTATATAATATTGCTAATAATAAGCAAATTAGTCAATTAAATTTTAAGTCGGCTTTAGTGTTAAGTCTTTTGAAAATGGAAGAGCGTTGCGAGCAAAGTGGCTCGGAACTTTCCTCTGTCCATGACATGAAACATTTGGTCATATCGAATGAAAAAAAAAAAAGTGAGAAGAAGGTGTAAAGTGTGCCAGTCCGACTATTTATATATGTAATAAATGTAAAGTACATGCAAGGCTAATAGATGACAAGGTTGTCTCATACGGCTCGGCCAATCAGAGCGAAGGCGGGAAATCGTCATCAAGAAGCCCAAATTTGAATTCTTATTTAATATATAGTATTTATCTCTCTCAGGTTTTTTACGATTTATATTTAAAAGTTGTTCATTTTAATTTTCTTTCATCATTTTTGATAGTTGAATATAAATTTTAAATTAAAATATTTAATTTTTCCTTTTTTTACCTATATAACAATATTATATAAGTATATATAAGTAGAAATTATTTTTTTTCCGAAATGTCTTCATTTTTGTTTTACTTTCTATTACCGTATTTAATTAATATATTTAAAAAAAAAATTATTATTTTCTGTGTTCTAGTGCTGAAAAAAAACATTAAATAATATTTCAAAAAAATAAAAATGGAACATATTTTAAATAAAATAAATAAATTTATTACGACCCGCTTAGAGGCACCAGTCCCCGGTGGCTAGGTCCAACAAACACAATACAAATTTAAATATAATAACAAATATAACAAAACAAAACAAAAGGAAAAAAAAAATAGAAATGTATAGTAAACGTCGCATTAGCCATCCCGACATTCGCCTTAAGTTGTTAAGGAAAACCTGGCCAAAAACCTTAACAAGGATGGTATGACATCTCTACCTAAACTATTTCATAAGAAATAAATATTAATAGAAGGAAGGAAGGAAGAGAGAATGTCAGCCCAACAGGACAGCCCCTATCGAATAAAAATCCTATCAATCCAGAAGGCGTTTCGGTTTTAATTAAATAAAGCCATCATCAGTTCTCAAGAGATTATTGTCTGTGCAAATGTTATATTTTTATATAATTTTATATATGTTTATATAAAACAACACTCTCTGCATCCCAACCTTGAGCCAATAATCTCTTGAGAACTGATGATGGCTTTATTTAATTAAAACCGAAACGCCTGTCTTGTTCCTGTCTATTATTCTATTAATATTTATTTCTTATGAAATAGTTTTCTTCTTTTTTTAATATTTTTTCTTCCTTCGTCAGAAAGTTTTATTTTCATTAAAGAAATTCTATTAGTAACTACTCTTTGAGAATTAAAAAATTTTATTCTAAGTAAAACTCTTAATTTAACGAATGATTTTTCTAAAATTATAGGAATTTCTGGGCATTTTTTAAATACATATTTAGTTATTTTATTTACTATGTTTTTTTCTTTTTTAAACTGCCTTTGTTATTTTTTTTTTCTTCATCTTTTTCTGTCTGTGAAATATTTGTTTGTAGACTTGAAGTTTCAGAAACCTTCTTCATTAAATCTTCCAATATTTCTTTTTCTTCCTTTCTTTTATCTCGGGCTAATCGGGCTGATTCCTCAGGAATTAATACATCACTTGGTTTTAAAAATAACGAAGGAACAGCTGAAAAAATTGATATATTAATAATAAATAAGATATTACTAAAATAAAAAGTAAAATTAGAATCTCAGTGGACATGGGTATAGCCTATAGTGAAAAAAGCCTTGTATATATATATATATATATATAGAGTATTTTTTACCTACCTGTTGGCTTTAATCGAATTTTGGGAGGTAAATTCATAATTTTCGCTCGCATCTCTTCTTGAAAATCAGATTTTGCACGTTGCAAATTCTTCCTTTGGATTTACACTATCTTTTCGATAACATTTTCTAATCCATTCTTTTCGTAGGCTATCATCTCTTTTGGAAATGAAAAAAACATTAATTTTTCTTCTCCTTCCTTTTGTTTATAAAAAGAATTTTTACAAATTGCAACTGAGCAAATTGTTCCAGGCATCTAAAAGAATGATTTGAATCAAATATATATTTTAAATAATTGATTTATATTAATTACCTTGAATGCATGTAAAGAAAGCGCCACAAACACACAAATGAAAAGTTGATTGAAAAAGATGAAAAAACAGCCTAAATCGAATATTTTGAAAAAGGTTATGATTAGAATCAAATATATATTTTTTAACTCTTTGATTTAACATTCAATTAATTACCTCCAATATAAGCAAAAATGATAAAACAATGTCCAAATCGATTTATTAAAGGATGTGTAATGTAAGCACAAAATATCAAATAGCTATATGCAGCCTATATGCACTCAGAACGTTTGCCACTAGGGAATCTTGGACTCGAGTGACGTCATCTGCCAAAACCCCCCACCATTTTCCACTCCGTATGAGACAACCTTGTCTTTCTAC
>JAKCPI010000386.1:0-68324 GCA_023213315.1 Euborellia annulipes | reverse complement strand
AAGACTTTAAACGATACTCGTATGTTTAATATATCTTTTTGGGGGTCCAGGCATTCTTATTTAAGCCATTTGGTACCCAAATGGCTTAAATAAAATCATCGGACTGCCTGGAGTCTTTTCCGCGACTTTTGGTATACGAGGTTAGCACGCTAACCCCTACACCAAGCCCCGAGGGCAAATGTTATTGTTAAATATAACTTTAATGATAGCCCTCGGGGCATGGCGTAGAGGTTAGCGTGCTAACCTCGTATACCAACGTCGCGGGTTCGGACCCCAGGCAGTCTGATGATTTTATATAAGGCATTTGGATACCAAATGGCTTATATAAGAATGCCTGGACCCCAATATGTATAATAATAAATAACGGTTATCGTCTAAAGTCTTAAATGGCCTAAGTTGCCGAAAAGACTGTGTGAATGCGTGTGTGATTGTGAGTGTGAATGAGGAAAAAGTGTGAATGTTTTAAAAAAAAAAAAAAAAAAAAAAAAAACTTTAATGATAATGTCAAATATTTGTCAATTTTGAAATAGAGGTTAGAACATACGTATCTTGTAAATATTTACATTTTCTATGGACAATTTGTCTTCCCGCCAAAAAAAAAAAGTGGAAGCAAAATGGCGGATTCTACCCTCATGGCCAGACTATGTTAATACATTGACTATAGACGGGATGTCACAGCAAGTCCCTTTCCTGGTAGTTTTTTTTTTTCAACATTTTTCTCATTCACACATTCTTTTCGATTGGAATATATTGCAATATAATCACAACTTGATCTCTGGGAGAAAATTGGGGGGAAAATTGTGAAGAAAATTTTTAAACAGGCCCATTAGCTGCTGGTTAGAGCGAAGGTAGTAGTTCGATCCCCTCATAGGGAAGTAATTTTTTAAAATAATGCTCTGATTTCTGAATCATTTATTAAAATAAGTGTTTTTATTTAAATAAAAAATCTTAATAAGTACCTAGATAATAGAAAATAAAAATGTTTTATTGTTAAATTATACTCACAAATATTTCTCATGTAATTGAAATGTAAAAGCGTGCCTTTATTAATTTGTATTGAATATTTGCCCCTTAATAGATAAACCGCCAACGATAAAGGGGAATTTAATCCCGAAATGGAAATTAGGAGAGGGAGAGGAAATTAATTAGGGTTTGCGGCGAGCAAAAATTATTTGCATAATAGACAATATATTTTAGCTAATTTTCTAGAATCTATACAATCTGGTATTAGATTCGTTAAATGAATAAATGCTGGTAGAGCTACAATATAATCGATAAACTATTAAAGAGAAATAATACCTTCGGGGGTGGTAAAGATTTTACTCGTTATCTGAATAAATAGTTTAAAAAAATTATTTTCAGATATTACATTTGAGGGTAATTAATTTTTTAATTTCAGGAGGAGTGTCTGAATGTATAATGAGTAGTGAGGAGATTCAAGGCAACCAAAAGCAATAAAGAAAAATATATTTATCTTTAGCTTTATTTCATATGTTTGTCGACGTTTCGGCCGATATTCCGGCCTTCAGGCAAAGTGCTGTTTGCCTCGAGCTCATTGAGGCTCTTGGCAACTCCTGACAATGCGTTTGTGCGAACATTCGTCAAATGTCGTGGCTTCTGGTTCAATAGGCCTCTATGAGCTCGAGGCAAACAACACTTTGTCCTGTTGAGGGCCGGAATATCGGCCGAAACGTCGACAAACGTATGAAATAAAGCTAAAGATAAATATATTTTTCTTTATTCCTTTTGGCTGCCTTGAATCTTCTCGCTACTAATTAATTTTTTAATTACTTATACAGTATTTTTCTAGAACGTTTTATTAAAAAAAATGAAATTTTTTTGTAAATAAATGTTTTTTTACTTTCTCTTACCCTATATATATGTTTTTTTTTCATAAGGTGGGTCTCGAAAAATTTTAAAACCTCGTAACGGGGCGCGGTAAAAAAAAAGTTTTGGAAACCCCTCTGGTACGTGACACGAAGCTTTTGAACAAAATATTCCAAAGAATACTACTTTTGATTAAAATTCAAAAATCAATTATTTTTTAGATGCTATTTAAAATATATATTCTCATTTTGCTCTCAAAATTGTTTGATTTTCTAATATGGACCGTTTATTTTGAAAGTGGTGTAAGTCCATTTTCTATTGTTTCGAGAAAATGAAAGGTTAACATATCTGTTTATTAAAAAATCTATTTACCGACCAATTTTCAATTGTTCAAAACATGGGAATTTTTTAAGAAATTAACCACTAGCTAGTTTTTTTTTTTTCTCTTTATTTTCGGCCTTCTAGCGTTAGTAATTCGGCCCCGTCTTGTATACAATATAATATATTTACAAAAAATTAAGGTATATAATAAAATATATCAAACATAAATGTCTCTAAAAATATACACTATATAACAAAAGTCACTATATAAGCTACACTGTATAAGAAACATTTTACAAAGAAACTCAATATCTAAAATACAAGCCTCTAAAAATATACACTATATAACATACGTCGCTATATAAAATACACTTATATAAACCACTATAGTGGCTATAGCTATAGCTAGTTATACATAGAAAATTTACATTAATTTAATCATAAATTATGTGATATCTCATTTTTTTAACTCATTTTTTTTTTTTAATGGACTTACACCACTTTCAAAATAAACGGTCCATATATCGGAGGAAACTAAATATATCTGGACACCAAAAAATCTGGTGTGTCAAGCACAAAACACAACTTTCGATTACCGAAGGTAAAAAAAAAATTAAAGATAACCCCCTCGGTTTAGTGTTTTAATTAATAATAATAATAATAGTTTCCATATGGATCACATGTATTGAATATTTTTAATTCTAACCAAACAATAAAAGCACCGTTCAAAAGAGAATGGTATTTATAGTATATACAAACATACAAACTTTATTAATCTCTGATCGTATTAAAGGATAATCATCTCATGTTTGTTTATTTTATGAATGCCATTGCGATGATCAAGTATTTTTTGTTTCGGGTAGAATGAAATTTTTCCCTGCCTTTGGGGTAAACAATACCCCTATTATAAATTTATTGTTTTTTTTTCTGTTGTTGTTGTTGTTGTGCAGAGAGAGAGAGAGGGAGATAACCTAACTAATGCTGATTGGGCTTCCAGAAAGGGCTAATTAGACTTTTAGCCCTTTGAGTGGGAGGATTTTGGATAAATCCCAAAACATACTCATCTCTCGCTCTCTGACAAGAGTTTCTAATTTTATTCAAAATATTTTATAATACTTAATGCATATATTTTGTTCATTGAATACTAGCAGAGGCCGTATTTTATTCGCCTCTCTCATCAACCCCCTGCCTACACTCCATTGTTCACTTTTCCTACTACATAAAACTGATTTATAAAATATAAAATTGCATTAATTTGGTCCTAAAATAAGATTTTTTTATTATTTTTCCTCGGAATAGGAAAATAGTGTTTGTAGTTTAAAAATTTTTTTAGTTTTTTTACTCTAATGAGGAAAAATGGTGCCTCTTTCACTTGCCACTCGATAGAATTTCTTGCGTGTTTTTGAAGTCTTCTCTAACGAACTTGTTGAAATCATCAGTTCATCTTCTAGGTGGAGGCCCATTTGGGCGTTCAATAGTTGATCTTCAGAGAGTTAGGGCCGGTTTCTTCAATCATGGTCAAGTAACTGGCCTTAGTTAAACTACTTGACTTACTAATGACCATAATCCAGAACTAAAATACGTGCATAGTAGCCATATAATCTGTATTTTTCGGGCTTCAACCACCTGTAAAGTGTGAGAGAAAGCTGTTCGCAGCCTTATCTTGAGAGAAAGTCTTAAGATCATGTCCTTTTTAGCCAATCACAGAGGTTGTTTTGGAGTCCGGGTAATTTGAGAGATAAATTTAGAAGGACACTCCTGCTTCCGTACTTCCCATATGCGTTTTACAAAAACAAAAAAACCTGACTTGATGGAATGTTTTAGATATTTTTCCCAGTTCGGGCAATTAAAATTCTGTAAGAAACAGTCAAAAAATCCCATTCAGTTTTTTACATGCAGTGTAATTATTATATATAAAGTAATTTTTTTAAAAGAACATGACGAATCATTTAATTAATCCAGGATTATTTAATTATTATTATTGTTTTAAGTTAATCTTGTAATGATTTTCGAAGTAATTAGGGGAGGAATTAAAAAAAATTAACATCTGGAAACACCCCTCTTCTTTTTGGGGAGTGTCACCCTCATTTTGTGCATTTATTTTAGCTATAAGTACCGCAATGGAATCCACCCTTAGTTATCAGAGGGTGGCTTTCAGAAAGCAAGACAGGTTAAATAGACTAAGACAGCCCAAGTTCAAGACAGGGGGAGATTAAATCTCAAGGGTCAAATGGGCGAATCGCATTAGCAGCCAAAGGGTGAATCCAACCCAGCAAATTAAGCATCGGTTTTCCCGCCACTCATTCATTTACTTAGTTAAATAAGAGTATTATCATACATACATCCATTTCCATTTCCACTTGAGTAAAGACAACGGAGGTAAGCAGTAACTAAGATGCTTATTAAAGACATATAGACCTATGTGTATATACACTAACAAGTCTGCATACAAATATGTTGTAGTATATTTGTATCAGGGGCGTATGCAAGAGGGGGGGAGGCGAGGAGGCCCGGGCCCTCCCCCTCCCCCGAAAATCTTCAAATCTATATACTTACTTATATAGGGGTATATGGTCAATATCTATATTTTTGTTTGAAAAAGTGCGTCGCATAAATAAAAGAAAAAAAAAAAAATATATTAATATATCAAGGTACTTCGAATAGACAAGGTAGGTCCATAGTCCCATTTCCGAAGTTTTTGGTATACCCGATTTTGATTGGATGGCGGCTCCCTCCCACCACTCGCCCATAGAAAAGCAATGCGTATATTTGTGTGCGATTCATTTCTTGGCATTTATTTAATTTACTTTGCATATATAGAGTTTTGCACCCTTATTTGTGTTATCGACTAATTATTTGAACAATATAACGATGAGATTTTAGCGCAATTATTATGTAATAAGAAGTAAAAAAAGGAAATAAGTAAGATGTGGCATAACCTCGAACTGTCATTTCATTCGTAAGTATTTTGACTTTGACTTTTTTTATTTAATTGGAGTTAATAGGCATTTATTAAATTAAACTTTTATTAAATTAGGTCTCTTAAAAGGAAACAAACATAAGAAAATTAATTTTAAGTTGTAAAATGTCCGAAAAGTGGAATCTGACAAATCCCAATTCTCTACTAATACAATGCACAAGATATCTAAAGAAATTTTATCCAGGTATGTACAAAATAAAAATCTGTTTAAAATAACAAACTAGAATATTTGATTTAATTTTTATTCACATTACAGGTGCTGTATGAGGGAAAATATATAAATTGAAACCTTTTTGTCAGTGCCATAAATGAAGAATGAAAATTTAAAATTAAGCCAAAAATTATAATTAAATAACAAATTTATATGAATAAACTTAAGAATTATGTTTTTTTTTTTTAATATTTTATATAAAAGTAATGTTTTAAAGATTTTTTTGTTTGTTTTAAAGAGTTTTTTAAGATTTCTGAACTAAAAGTAGAAATGTATTAGAATGTATTTTTGTTTTGTGAATTATATTATAATCAATATAATATTACTTTAGGCCTAGTTAATTTGAAAACTATTGTTTATTTAATGAAGGGTTAAACCCAGAAACTTATCTTCTGCCTTTTAAAACGTTGAGAAACCACATGCGGAATATTTGATTCTTCTAAACAAAGAGACCGAAAAGGGGTTTTTTTTGGAACTCGATCATAAACCCAAAGGTCAAAAGAATATTTTGCTTTTTTCTGAACAAAGGGCAGGAATTTATTTAAATTTATAAAATTCTCTTTTTTTTTTAACTCAGTCTAACCTTCCTTTTCTAAACATATATATATATATATATATATATTTTTTTTTTTTTAAGTTTTTAGGAGAAACTAAATAGAAAAAAAAATATAATCCTTTGATTATTTAATTAAGAATCGAAAATTAATTAACTTATATTTTTCTCCCTATTACTATTTTTTTTTTAATAGCCTTATATAGATTAAAAGTTAAAATTAAAATAATTCTGATCGAGCGCTATTTTGTGGTTAAACGATTTTTTTTTACATAAACCCCTGCATATTTCTATATTTTATGAATTCATTTTATCCAATTTATCTTTAATTAACATCAAATAAGTGATATTTAAATGTAAATTTAAAAATATTTGATTTAATATGAAGAATTGTATATAGTCCCATAGGGCCCCATTAGCAAACAATAGCAAGGAGCCGCCACGGCATCAGAGCCGAAAACAGACGAATTTTCCCGAACAGAATGGACCTACCTTGTCTATTCGAAATACCTTGTAATATATAAGCATTTTTTAAATAAAACTTTTGTCTTTGAGAGGCCCGGGCCCCTCGGGGCTCAGGTATATCCGGTATTTTAAAATTATTTTTGTATTTGGGGGAGAGGATATTTAAAATGAGCCCCCCCCTCCGTTAAAAATTTTTATATTCGCCCCTGATTTGTATAGCATTTTTGAGAATCTATTTTTGTTTTAATCTGAAGGTGGGAGTGCTATAAATAATGTAATATCAAAGAACTAAGTTATCCTTCGTGTTATAATAAAAATATTTTTAAAAAATTTCAATTTATCAAGAACGTTGTTCTAATTTTTCATTGAAAATTATAAAATAATAAATAATTAATTCGCGTGAGTTAGTAGGTGCTATCATCTATTAAATACCTCCCTGGGTGAATTCTGACAGAAATAGATGTTGCACTGTCTGTTTTTAACTAGCCCTTCATTCCTCTAATCCCTTTAAGCTTCATTATTTGTTCCGTTTGTTTTTTTTTCTTTCTATCTCTTTTTCCCCCTTCCTTTAAGTCCTCTTCTCAAACCATAAAAATAACCTCCTAAACCTCTTTTGATGGGCTCGCTTTTCTCCAGCTCATAGTTATTATTTGATAGACATTTAAATTCTCAAACAATTGTTCTCCATTTACCAATAAATATTCAATCCATCTCAATTATTATTATTATTTTCAAATAATTTTCACTTTATTAACAAAATATTTAAACAAGAAGCTTTGGAGAAGGGTTTTAAGAATATCATCAATTCATTTAAAATGAAATGAATATATTATTATTTGCGGATTTGTATTTATAATTGCTTAAAGCTTTAAATTTTAGAATATTATGAAAATATTCATTTTCTCTATTATATAGGGTTTTATCAATATTAATTTTATCCCAATTATTTAAAGTAGGGTTCTAAATTTTTTAGCTTGAATGCTGACTTTCTTGAACAAGGTTTTCATTAAGAAAAGTATACGTCATACAACATTATGAAATCTTCAATATGTTGCCCAGTGACCCAAGGCCGCGCCGCCCCCGCACTTTCATTTAGACATAATATATGGCTTCTGTAAATGGAATGTTGGCATAAGGAAAAGGGACGTGTGAAAAGGGCGGCGAGGTTGATAATGTGGTTTTAAGATGTTGTGGTCAGTTGTGCCCTTGTCCAATATATCGGGCAAAGTTCGGGTGTAATGTTCCCCTCAGAACACGGGGATGACGGATTGTAGGGCGGAGCGGGGGGATCGATGCCGAAGGGCTTTGGCCAAAGGGGTCCCCCCAAGGACCCTACCCCTTGGGTCTCTAGCCTTCACCTTGTTCCGGATCGGCCGTATATTTCGTTAAGACCTCGGCTTATTCAAACTCTATTAAATTAAGTTTAATCTTATTCCCTTAGGTCTAGGGGATGAATGAAATTAATCAATCAATACAACACGAGAGGTGAGAGAGGGAAATTATTCCTATTCCAACAGAGCAGCATTAAAGAGGGTTTTGTTTAGTAATTGCAATAGACTACATGTAAATTATATTGATATTTACAATAATTTTTATTTTTTTATTTATAATTATAATACAATTTAATAAAAATATCGCCTGCTGAGATTCGTAGAGGCGAAAGTCCGAAATTCAACAATTCGAATATTATAAATTATAATTTCTTATCTAATAATTATAATTTAATTTTCAAAATAACATCTCGCAATTCTTTTAATAATGAAAAAAGTTTAATCTTTTTAGTGAAATAAAATAATTCGTTGCTCATTGATCCGATTTAAAATATGATGTTTGAGTGTTTTGCATTGCTAATGTATTTTTTGTGTGCCAGAATGGATATATATATATATATAAGGGGGAGGCTGGCGCGATGCCCTCGAGAGACCCTCAAGTGTGCCAATGGACACCTCATTCCTCTCTGGACCCCCCTTCCGACTCAACAAGATCATGTCAATTGGCTCCAATTCTGGAAAATATACTCAAAAAGAATTTCCTTTTGTTTTATCGCCTTTTTTAAAATTACTATCTACTACCAAAACACTAACAAAAAAGTTTTTTTTTTTAAGATGATTGATTTATATTATTAAAATTTAGAATAATGAACTCTATGAGTAAGGCAGCCAGCAGAAATAAAAAACCTTTATATTATTTCGTCGACGTTTCGGGAACGCATCGCTCCATCTTCAGGACGAAATAATTGTCGAACAATAGATGGATACCGATAGTTTTATAAAAATATACACAACGAATAATAACAATACGTATATTGTGCATAATAATTTAACGAAATAGATAATTGTATATTGTACTGATTATCTAGCTAAAGGCTGTCAAGGTGTGCAACAGCCTCAACGACTAAGATTGGAAGAATCAACACCTTGACAGTCTTTAGCAAGATAATTAGTGCAATATACAACTATCTATTTCGTTAAATTATTATGCATTTTATTATTTCTATTTAAGCCATTTGGTATCCAAATGCCTTAAATAAAATCATCGGACTGCCTGGGGTCCGAGCCCGCGACGTTTGATATAGAAGGTAGGCACGCTACCAACTACTCCAAGCCCCGAGGGCTAAAATTTAGTTGGATTCAGTAATTCTTGCTCATGAAGTAGACAGAATTTCATGCAGTAAAAGTGCAATGAACTCTTGTTTTTTTTTTTAAGGTGCGGGTCTTGAAAAACCGTTAAAACACGATTGACTCGAGGCGGCAAGAGATGGCGTTAGTGTTCACCCATTGGAATACACGGAACGGAACTTTTTCCATTTCATTCTAGACTTTCCAGCTAATTAATTAAAGGCAAAAAATTAATTATTTTTTTAACACAATGATTACTAATTTAATTATCTACAACTTATAGAGCTCCTTTTTTTAAAATATCTTTTATTTAATGCGATTAATCTAAAAAAAATTTTTTTTTTTCGAAAATCAAAATAAAGGGCTTCTATTATTTGTAGATATTTTAAATAGCTTTAATTTAAAAAAAAATTTGAGGTCGATAGCTTCAAAAATGTGGCCGCTGGAAAGTCCCAAAATTAGCACCCCGAGACGCGCACCTTAACACACACTATTTTCTCATTCACTCTCACACTCACATTCACACAGTCTTTTCGGCAACTCAGGCCATATAAGAGTTTTTTATTTTTTTCAAAATAAGGGAGGAAAGACCTAGTAAGCCATCGATACTACTGTATTTTATTTGGATAATTAAAATTATTTCTAAAATGATCTCGGCAAACGAGACTCACTGCTTCATTTCAAATTTCCATTACTCAAAGAATTTGTATTTTGAATTAATTTGACCATAAATTGATAAAAAACTAAACGTAATCTACTCCAATTATTAATTTTATTTTTTCCAAAAATGTACTTTGTCCACTTCTCCATCAAAATGTACTGTATAATATAAGAAAAATAACGTTTTTTTTTTCTCAATTAAGCCATTATTTTTAATTCATTTTTATAAAGAATTAATTTATATCCAAATAAATAAAGACAAGGTAGAGGGAGGAGGACAATATAATTTAACTCGGCTTGATTCCTCAGGTTTAAGTATCGTGTCACCAGCTGTCCAAACAAACGTAAACTAACATTAGCTTTTCACTGGCACAATTTCATGTCGGAATATAATTGTGAAGCTTAAACTTGTCCAAATATTTATCAAAATTAAAAATTTATTTTTTGACACTTGAGTAGATGAAATAAAATTTTATTTCTAAAAAAAAAATATATATAAAAAAGTTAATTTTTATTAATTTTAATTAAATTATATTATAATAACATTAATTTAGTGATAAAAAGAATAAAAAATAAAATGTTTGTAAATACTATATAACTATAGTTGTAGGCCTTCTGTATATATTAGGAATTTTTTTACCTTTTCTGGAATTAAGAAATCATTAAAAATTCATTATTTTCAAAGAGGATTCTAGACTTGCTTGAGAAGCTCTTGGTTGAGCTTGGAGTGTGTCAATGTTTTTCTTTATGCCCAAAAAATTCTTTTACTCCAATTTTTCAAATTTTACATGAATGAATCTAATTTTTATTAAGCTCACCTGAATAAAAAAAAATGATTCTACATCATTAATGAAATATGAACTCGGTCGATTATTATTTGAAATTCGAATCAGGCCCTCGGGCTTGGTGTAGTTGGTAGCGTGCTGGCCTTCTAAACAAAGGGTCTATTTTATTTATCCTACTAGTGAGAAACTTTTTCTTCGATTTATAGATTATACTGTATATGAAAGAAGAAATTTAGAAATTTTTGTATTTTATTTATTCTGATTACAATTCATACTCTCAAAGAATATTTGGAATTTTTTCAATGTTTATAAAATATGAATATCCAAATGCAAATTCTTTGCCAAAATGTAATTCAATCATTGAATTCATTCGATCCTTGAAAACTGAAAATCATTTTTTCTTTCTTTCTTCATCGGTTCTAGTTTTTTTCTCTATCTCTCTCTTTTTCTCCTCGTGAATTGACCAAAAGAGTTTATGAATTTTGCATGGGGTTAAAAATATCATCCTGGAGACATTTTACTTCCTTTTGTTTGCCAACACATTTTCGTTCTACTGTCACTTAAGGCACTATATTCACTAAGAAAAAAAAAGCCTGAGGATTTTTACGATCTTTCAAAACTACTAAACAGAAAGAATCGGATTTTTTATTCATATTTTGAGATTTTATTAATAAATAAAAATTCAAAAGAGTAGACATATAGGTCTATATAAAATAAAAAATTTAATAATTCATATTAAGCTTATATTAGGCCTATTATATTTTCTTATATTAAATTTTTATAAAAATTTGTTATACACATGGAGGCCAGTCTCCTTCTTGCCCTTTTTTTAAATTCGGGTCTTTCGGCATCGCAGGCCATTTAGACCCCACCACTCTTTATTTCAATTGATCGGTATTCAATTCAATTGAAATAAATTTTGTTGGATGAGACGGGAT
This sequence comes from Euborellia annulipes, assembly GCA_023213315.1. Taxonomy (NCBI): domain Eukaryota; kingdom Metazoa; phylum Arthropoda; class Insecta; order Dermaptera; family Anisolabididae; genus Euborellia; species Euborellia annulipes. Next base: position 56,966 of record JAKCPI010000386.1, on the reverse strand, counting down.
GCGAACACTTGAGGCACTTAGTGTTTATTAATAAAAAAAAAAAAAAAAATTGCAATTCTATATAATGGCTGCCTCTAGAAATTTTTAAAAAAATTGTTTTTCCTGAAATGAATCACATTAATAATGATAGAATAAATTATATATAATACTAGTAGCTAATGATAAAATTATATAATAATTCTAAAATTAGGCCAAAATTTTTTCTCTATAGGATCAGCAATTAAATTTTACTCTGATTTTTTCAGGGAGAGCAACCCCCTTATGTTCTTAAGTAACCTAAAACTTCATATTAAATTGTTTTCCAGATCTTTGTTTCATGACAAATAATAATTTCATTTAGTAATAAAGACCTATTTAACAAAATTAATAAAATACTTTAAAATTAAAGAGTCTTGGTAAGAGAGGGTTTGCTTGTACTGACTGTGATATTCATTTAAGAAAATTGATTAAATAATAGGTTTGTTCGTTTCACTTGTCATGGTAAAAGTGCAAAGCTGTCAAGGCTCGCTATCTTGGTCAAAAGTTGCAAACGTTCACAAACTTCCTAGAACAAAAAGTGCAACTTTTGCATTTTTTGATATCTGTTCGATTGAAGTCATGAACTTGCAAAATGAGTTCTTAATAATCTAACATAACCTAACCTTCAGTTGTCATTTTTATAACGTTGATTCTTAAATAATTAATAATAATGAAGAAAATTAATGAAAATAAAAGCCTAAAACTTACTAATCTTTTTTATTCTCGATTTTAATTCAAGTGGATTGAAAGAAAATGGCGACAAAAAGGTGGTCATCTACTAAAGCTTTGGCGCTGGGATCGCTCTGCACAATTCACACCAGCTTTTCGATTGGGTCAATTTTTGCAGCAAAATCTACATTTTCTGCCCCGACTCAAGTTTCAAACGAACAGAATGCAGCATGTAAAAAATTAAACGAACTAAATGCAGGGCAAAATATGTATATTATACTGCAAGCGAAACGAACAAACCTAATATTAAACTCAATAAAAATTATTGTTATCTGGAGTTATTGTTATCATTGCGGCTAGTAACTAATAAAAAAATGTTTATTAAAAAAACACAAACATCCAAATAAATAAATAAATAAATAAATTATCTTTAAAGGATAAATAAAGTTTGAAACTTTTTCTACTTTAAATAAATCGAATCACTTGAGTCCATAAATTCTCATTTAAAAAGAAGTTAAAGTTCAATGACCTGTTATTTTAATATCTTTATATCTAAAAAATCGGGTTCCTTTTAACGAGAAGCAACTATTTATGTTAGAGAAAGCGAGAGATAGAAGAGGAATATTTTATAAGGATGTGTATAATAAAATCAAATGTAAAAAGATATTAAACCTTGACCGAAATACATGTTTTGCAAGGGATGTTTGGTTGATAGTGAAAAGGCCCTGGATGTTTTAGTATTGAAGTATCCCCTCTCTCTATGAAACGCACCAACAACAACAACCATACCCCCAAAAAATTTATTTTTTAATTTCCGAGATTGAATATGATATATCGTTCCTCGCATTTATCTAATTGAACCAATTGAAATTCATCCTCTTCTTTTGTTTCAATTATTATTTTTTTAAAAAATATTGGATCATCAAATTTATTTTTCTTCATCTCTCTGACTTTATGATTCTCTCTTTCTTTCACTCTTGTCGTCGTTAACGGAAAATCGTTATTCTTCAAAATAAAAGCCAACACTTTGTCTACTATAAATTCCAATAAGATTTTTTTTTTTTTTCTTATTAAATTGAGATAGATGATGATATATTATTTTTGTGATATTTTAATTTAAAAATTGAAAACCTATCTTCTTTTTGTTTATTTTTAATTTTATTTTTTCATATCAAAAAAATTATCATTACTGAATATTTTTATTTTTTTCTTTATTTTTAGCTTGAATTCATTAATAAGGATAGTCAAAAATAATTATTGTTAATTATTAGAGGACATTATTATCTAATTTATCAGAAAGATAGGATAAAAATCTGGTCGGACTGTCGCACCAGATTTTTCATGTCGATATATATTTAGTTTCCGCCGATATATTAGAATTCAAGATGTAAAATTTATAAATATGGGAAAATATTTATATTTCTTTACCATGGCAACCATTTCTCCTAACTTTCCTATGGAGTACAAAAGTAAAGTGGTCTTCAGAAGATTTCAATGGCAAAATGAGAATATACATTTTAAAGGGCATCTAAAAAATAATTGATTTTTGGCTACGCCCCTCTGGACCCCCCGCCAGCTGGCTCGGGCCCGCTTGCGGCGGACCCTCGCCTTTTCTTAATTATGAGAAGCGGGCTGGCGTCTAGACAGGAGGACTACGCCCCCCTGAACCCCCCTCCAGCTGGCTCGCGCCCCCCCTCTCATCTCTCCCGAAACTTCTCTTTTCCAAGGACGCCTGCGGCAGACCCTCGCCTTTTCTGCATCATCCTCACCCCTCGAGGATCAAAATGAGCCATCGCTCATGTCTCTACGCCTAATGGCTGCTGAGAACGGAGTGTAACACACACACACACACACACCCCCCCCCCCCCCCCCCCCCCCCCCCCCCCCCCCCCCCCCCCCCCCCCCCCCCCACACCCCCCCCCCCCCCCCCACACGTTAATCATTTATATATAGTATAGATATTAACATATATAAAGTAAAAATACAAAATATTTCATGGTTATTTATATTGTACATATCTATCTACTTTAAACTATTACATGAGATTCTTTAACAATATTTAACTTATCAAAATGCTTGAGAGATTGAATTGATAGGCATGGGATTAGATTTGATAAGATTACTCAAAGTCAAGAGGAAACAATGTTGGATCAATTCTATCCCCAACCCCACCAACACCCATCGACATTGAGTCTTGTTATTAAACAGAGACGATGAATAGGAGGAGAGATGAAGGTAAACTAATGAAATTGATATGGCTAAAGTTGCCAGCTCGCTGAACATCGCCTACAAATCCCTTCTATTCGACTCGTTGCTTGTTTAAGATGAATAGAACAGACAAGTCAAAACACATTAGCCAGCTGCAAAAATATCTTGTATTACGTATATTACAGAAAATTTATTTAGATATTATAAAGCAGCATCTAAAAAATAATCGATTTTAATCAAAATCATTGGAACGAATTTTGATAAAATCGAGAAAAAAAAACTGAAAAAATGCATCAGTAAAGTAGAGGTAAAAAGGTGGTATTATGAGCTAGTTTCTTTTAATATTTTTTAAATAATTTTTGCTAAATTATTTGTGTTGAACTTCAACTATAACATTTGATGAATATATTTAAAATATGCAGTCGACAAATACAAAGTGAAATAATAACAAAAAATAAAAAAATTCGTTTTGTTGAAAAAATTTTCTGTAGCTGGTATTATGAGCCCCTAGAGTAAATTCATGAAAAGAGTGTTAAAAAGAGGTTAATACAAATATCCTTTATGAAATTAATTACAAAACTATATTAGTGAAATAAGTTGAAAACAGAAAAATATTTTATGATCTCAAAAGTCCATAAAACATCTTTTTCTGTCCCACACAGTCATTGTGTCATTTCTGTTTCCAACAAAGGGGCTCATATTACACTTTACTCTCTAGTACTTTTTGGGCCTTTTTATTTAAAATCTTATTTACGCGCCTCTGAAGGGTACCTAACAAATATAAAATTTAATAGTCATTTTCTTCTTGATTAAGCGCCGGAACTGGGGGGGGTACATTGCCCTCTCCCCTGGCATCCTATAAGGAGGGGGGCAGAGGGGCAATATGTCTTCTTTATTTCATTATTTTTTAAATTAAAAATATTTATTTCCTTGAAATTCTAAAAAAGCAAATTTTTAAAAATTTATTAAAAAGTTTTTTAGGTCATATAAAAATTTGCTAGTGATTTTATCAAAAAATCTTTTATGCTAGCCCTATAACCTATAGTAGATTTGTTTTATACTATTTGAAGGAAATAAATATTTTTAATTTTCTTTATTTTTTTTAAATTTTTTGAAAGTAGGTTGCCCCCCTCCTCCTGACTCAATTCCCGCGCCCCTGATTATTAATATAATCAGGGGCGTATATAGAAGTGATGAGGGGCCCGGGCCCCCGCCGAAATTTCCCAAACACATATTCATATATAGGGATATACAGACATCAGCGCAACAAATTTTCCGCAGGATGGAAAACTTTGGTTCAGTTCTTGATGATAGATGGTGGATAAATCGGAGTGTTTATCTTTTCTTCTACTAAAAAACTTTGAAAGGTACCTATTTAGCCCTTAATTAGGATTATTGATCGATTACATTTGCTTTAATAGGCTACGCAATCTAATGAGTAGGTTTAAACTTTGATTTAATGTAGGTGATAATTATTTAGACAGTAACAAAGATAGAATATGCTGAAATTCAATATGGCTATGTCGGTAATGTGAGCCCCCTTCTGTGCCTGTTTATATGAGCCCCAATTTTTGAAGGTCCGTCCAATGGCCACCGGAGAGTCCGTTTTGGAAATGCCAGTGGGAGTTGATAATCCCAGAGATGAGCATACGCCCTGTATGTTTGTGAAGGACTTTACTCTGCCAATCATCAAGGAAAACTGTAGATACAGTGCCTGATGTGTGAAATATGGGCGCACAATGACTGTGCTGGGACTGAAAAAAGATGTTTATATTTGTGACTTTTGCAGATCATAAAATATTTTCTGTTTTCCAACTTATTTACACTAATATAGTTTTTGTAATTAACAAAATACAATTTTTCATAAAGGATATTTATTATTACTAACCTCTTTTTAACACTCTTTTTCCTTGAATTTACTCTAGGAGCCCGTAATGCCAGCACAGAAAATTTTTTCAACAAAACAGAACTTTTTTTATTTTTTGCTATTATTTCACTTTCTGTGTATTTAATCGACTGCATACTTTTTAAATATATTCATCAAATGTTATAGTTGAAGCAAGCTTAAAACCTACTCTATTAGGAATGCGTAGCTGTAAAAGTGCAATGTAATCCGAATAATAATCCTAATTAAGGGCTAAATAGGTACGCTTTCAAAAACACGTTTAGTAGAAGAAAACACAAACACCTGATTTATTCACCATCTATCATCAAGAACTGAAATTCAAAGCACTCTCAGAGGCCTAAAAAGTATGGAACACAGTGTTTCCATCAATCCCCATTAGATTGTGTGAACTCTATGACGATATATATTGGGGGCTCATAATACCTACAGGGCTCATATTACCACCTTTACCTCTACTAGTACTTTTTGGGCCTTTTTATTTAAAATCTTATTTACGCGCCTCTGAAGGGGGTACCTAACAAATATAAAATTTAATAGCTCATTTTCTTCTTGATTAAGCGCCGGAACTGGGGGGGGTACATTGCCCTCTCCCTGGCATCCTATAGGAGGGGGGCAGAGGGGCAATATGTCTTCTTTTATTTCATTATTTTTAAAAATTAAAAATATTTATTTCCTTGAAATTCTAAAAAAAGCAAATTTTTAAAAATTTATTAAAAAGTTTTTTAGGTCATATAAAAATTTGCTAGTGATTTTATCAAAAAAATCTTTTATGCTAGCCCTATAACCTATAGTAGATTTGTTTTTTATACTATTTGAAGGAAATAAATATTTTTTAATTTTCTTTATTTTTTTAAATTTTTTGAAAGTAGTTGCCCCCCTCCTCCTGACTCAATTCCCGCGCCCCTGATTATTAATATAATCAGGGGCGTATATAAGGGGGGGCCGAGGGGGCCCGGGCCCCCCGCCGAAATTTCCCAAACACATATTCATATATAGGGATATACAGACATCAGCGCAACAAATTTTCCCGCAGGATGGAAAACTTTGGTTCCGCAAAAGAAAAAATGTTCCGCAAAAATTTCGTGTGAAAAAAATTTAGTTTCTTAAAAAAAAAAATTTTCCGCAAAAAAATGTTTGAGTTTGGGCCACCCCCGAAAAAAATTTCTATATACGCCCCTGAATATAATATTTGAAATACTGGATTTATATGGGATATAGATACCAGGTATATCTATAATCTATTCACAAATTCATTTTTTTTTTGCATATTTCCAAATGCTACATTTAATTTTCATATATTCCAAAACCTAATATTTGATTTTTTTTTTTAACAAGACATGTGAGTGTTTTTTATTGATGAGGCCAAACATTATTCAAATAATAGATCTCGAAAAATATTTAGCTAATATTTGATTTTATTTGTCTCAAAAATATACATATATTCTGATTTATCAAATTGCTGAGATAAGGAAATCACTATAAACTAATCATTTACAAATACATACTTTAATCAAGATCACATAGTGATTTCGAGAGCGTGTGAGTGAAAAGTAAATAGCAGCTGGCCCATTAGCTCAGTTGGTTAGAGCGTCGTGCTAATAACGCGAAGGTCGTGGGTTCGATCCCCCCCATGGGCCAAATTTTTTTTTTTTTTTTTTTTTTAATTTATTTTCGACTAATAAATAGTTGATTAATTTGATTTAAATTTGGCATTTAGAAAATTAATCTTCTCATGTTATATCTACTAAAAACTTGTAACCCTCTTGACAAATTATTGTTCCTAATGACTAAAGACCGGACAAAAAAGCATAAAAAAATGGAAAATAAGTGCTTAAAAAAGCATAAAAAACTTGAATAAAAAGATGTTAAATAAGCATAAAAGTTGAAAAAAAGCATCTCATAAGCAATTTTTACTCATACCAATGGCGTATACAAATTTTTTTTTAAAGAAACTAAATTTATTCCGCCCTGCCCTTGTTTTTGCGGAACCAAATTTTTTCACCCTGCGGAAAAATTTTTTTTACAGGGCTATATTTTTTCGCACTGCGGGGTTTTTGGAAATTTTTTCCTTTTGATAAAATAAGATTTAACTAAAAAATCATATAGCCGGTGAATATAAAATAATAAATTGTCATTTGAACATTTGTTAAATTAAAAATCTTATTATATAGAGATTATTTTTTCTCATTAGAAAGTTATAGTGAGTTGATTGATTAACTTGGGAAAATAAATAAATATATTATTATTATTAACTTAATTTTAAAATGATATAGGCTAAAGTGAGAGTCAATTATAACATTAGAGTGATGGTGAGAAGAACTCAGCTGGTCCATTAGTTGGCCATTTGGGATATTTCGATGCCCGTGTCTTGGTTATAAACGAGCCATATGGACGTCCTGATCAAGAGAATAAATAAACCTTGGAAAATTTAATTTTAATTTAATCACTTATTCAACAATTTTTTTCCCTAAAAATCTTTTGTAATGATTTCCCTCATGACTTTGAATGTGTGTACTTTTTTTATTTTAAATACTTTATTTTATTAATATATTAGTCTTAGTTTTCACCCAATAAACCAATTACAATCTCACAAACGGAAAGTTAGTACCAGTATCCCAACTATTTATATAGGCTCTGGTATGAATCGCCGAAAAAATCTCGCCGAAAAAAAACTCGCCGAAAGCAAAATCTCGCCGAAAAAAAACTCGCCGAAAATTTTCTCGCCGAAAAAAAACTCGCCGAAAATTTTTTCGCCGAAAGGAAAATCTCGCCGAAAAAAAACTCGCCGAAAGGAAAAACTCGCCGAAAAAAAACTCGCTGAAAGGAAAAACTCGCCGAAAATTTTCTCGCCGAAAGGAAAAACTCGCCGAAAATTTTCTCGCCCAAAATATCTCGCCGAAAAAAAACTCGCCGAAAGGAAAAACTCGCCGAAACGAAGAACTCGCCGAAAATTTTCTCGCCGAAAATATCTCGCCGAAAAAAACTCGCCGAAAGGAAGAACTCGCCGAAAATATTTTTTTATTTTTTATTTTATAGTTTAATGTCTTTTTCGGCATCTAAGGCCATTTAGACCCCATCCCTATTTATTTCAAATGTTTGTTATCCAATTCAAGTGAAATAAATTTGTTTCGCTTTGGACAGGACACGAACCCGGGACCCCATGTGGTTATGAGAAGCTAAACTCTTCTCTCTGAGCCACGGGTCACGGGCCTAGCCGAAAATAAATTCACAGACAAAAAATAATTTTTTTTTTAAATAGAAACTTTTAGCAGCCGTAAAATAATAAAATTGGTTTTTATTTTTTTAAATTTAATTCTTTTTGTTCAAAAGGAATTTTATTTAGTTGTGCGACAAATTTCGATGTTATAATTCCGAAGATCACATTGCATAGCTACGCCCATAGGCCGGGGGCAGGGGTGGATTAATGCAATTTTGTCGGGGTGGGGCGTTTTTTTTTATTTTTTTTATTTAAGGACTTTGTCGGCATCTATGGGCATTTTGACCTCTTTCCTATTTATTTAAATTGATTGGTAACAAATTCAATTGAAATTAAAGCCCGGAAATCATTTCTTTAGATTACTAGTTTTTATAACTTTTTGAATTTCTTCTCGGGGGGGGGGCGATCGCCCCCACCGCCCCCCTTTAATCCGCCCCTGACCGGGGGGGGGGTGAGATAGCCCCCTTCTGGCATCCTCTAGGAGGGGGCAGAGGGACGCAATATATCTACTTTTATTTCATCTTTTAAATTTAAATTTCGGCGAGAAAATTTTCGGCGAGTTTTTTTTCGGCGAGTATGTTTTCGGCGAGTTTGTTTTCGGCGAGTTTGTTTTCGGCGAGTTTTTTTTCGGCGAGATTTGTTCGGCGAGTTTGTTTTCGGCGAGAAAATTTTCGGCGAGTTTGTTTTCGGCGAGATTTTCCTTTCGGCGAGTTTTTCCTTTCGGCGAGTTTGTTTTCGGCGATAAAATTTTCGGCGAGTTTTTTCGGCGAGATTTTTTCTGCGAGAAAACTTTCGGCGAGATTTTGCTTTCGGCGAGTTTTTTTCGGCGAGAAAATTTTCGGCGAGTTTTTGCTTTCGGCGAGAAAAATTTCGGCGAAAAAAATTTTCGGCGAGTTTTTACTTTCGGCGAAAAAATTTTCGGCGAGTTTTTTTCGGCGACTTTTGTTTCGGCGAGTTATACCGCCCCCATTTATATATACTACTGGTAACTTCATTTTTATCAGTATACTTAAATAGGATTTTTTTAACACTCACACTTTTTTCTCATTCACACTCACATTCACACAGTCTTTTCGGCAACTTAGACCATTTAAGACTTTAAACGATACTCGTATGTTTAATATATCTATTGGGGGTCCAGGGATTCTTGTTTAAGCCATTTGGTATCCAAATAGCTTAAATAAAATCATCGGACTGCCTGGGGTCCGAACCCGCGACTTTTGATATACGAGGTTAGCACGCTAATCCTTACACCAAGACCCGAGGGCTCCTTGCTTAAAAATGTCCACACACACAGACCAATTTGCGGAACCCACTTTTTTGGACTCATGGAGTCTCAAAACATGTACCGTGCAGAGAAAAGATATTGGACAAGCTGGCGTCCACCTGGCTTTTGAGCCCCACGCACAGGCAACCATTTACAAAAGTCTGTATATTTATGGTAACAGGTGAAGGCTAGGCTCTTGGCAATGAGAAAAATAACTTTTTAGAGTGTTTTCTCCGAATATTTCGAAGGCATTTAATAGCACTTCTTCATCAGCGGCTCACTCTATTTCCACATACTAGTTAAAATTTCGGAGCGAAACGTCTGAGAGGCAGATCTGTGCATGATAACCAGACCTCGCAAGCAATAAGGCCTTATTGCTTGCGAGGTCTGGTTATCATGCACAGATCTGCCTCTCAGACGTTTCGCTCCGAAATTTTAACTAGTAAGTGGAAATAGAGTGAGCCGCTGATGAAGAAGTGCTATTAAATGCCTTCGAAATATTCGGAGAAAACACTCTAAAAAGTTATTTTTCTCATTGCCAAGAGCCTAGCCTTCACCTGTTACCATTCATATTACTTGGCACGCCACATCCTTTTGTCTGTATATTTAGTTGTTGTTAAGAGAACCCTGCAGGAGACATGTCCATTTGGTAGCAACTAACTATACAAACTGTTGTAAATGGTTGCCCATGCGTAAGGCTCAAAAGCCAGGCAGATGCGAGCTTGTCCAATATCTTTTCTCTGCACGGTATATCCATCAAAATCTTGACATCGAATTTTTGACATGATCGCAATTCTTTCTCTCCCTATATATTTCTTATATGGGGTAAGACAAAGTAAAATTAAGTATTTTCTACAATGATTTTTGTTTTGTATAGATAAACATATATACACTTTTAGGGGGCTCGTGGCTAATCGGATAAGCTGCGGAATACGAATCTAGAGTTGCTTTTCAACTCCGGTTCAAATCCCACTTGCCGTGAAATTTTTCAAACATCGCCAATGTCTTCTCCGTCTCTCTGTAATTGGTGTTAATCTCTGTTGAGAGATCGGAAATTAAAAAAAAAAATCTTCTCTTCCATATCAACCCAATGTAATTATAAATAGTGACCTGAATAATTTAGTATATTAGATTTAGACAGACTGACTAACTCTAGCTAGACCAAAGAGGGGCTTTAATTTAATAAACAAAGCTTTTCATTCATTTCCGAAAACTATTGGGAGTTTTTCTAATTCTAAAAGAAAAATCACTTTGGTTTCCCTTCGTAAGAAAGACAAAGGGAGGCGAATAAAAGAGGGTAGAGAGATGCTTGAAGGTCAGAGAGGGCTCGGGCCCCTTTTGCCAAATATGAATAATCGCAATTAATCTGCTAATGTTAAAAGTAAACACAATTAAAAGACAAGTCGAGATTATTCGCGCTGCTCCGCCATTTGCTTAAGTGGTTCTTGCCCTCATTAGAGCCAAGCCCTCAGTCCCTCTTCATCCCTTCAGCCTGATATGAAACAATAGCCTTTTTAATTTCAATATTAATAATGTCTCTCAGCTTGTAACTGTATTTCCATTCAGTTAATGGCAACCAGGGTCTGGATATTATTAATATTAATCATCCAAAAAAGATGTATTTATGACTTTTTTAAGACCACTTGTTTGACAAAAAAAAAATTTCTTAAAATGAACATCGACAATTATTTCTAGTAAATTATGATTTTATAAAAGACTTTTGAAATATAATCATCATAAAGAGATTTTGACTTCATTTACTTAAGTGTTTTCTAATTATTTCTGTTTGAAATTTTGTAATAAAGCTTTTGCATTGAGCCTTCCAGTATTAGTTTAGAAGAAACAGAATAAACAATCTTCTCTAATTTCATAGACTTACTTATTACTTATGAACAAATTAAATATCAATAGAATAAAAATATTAATTTTGACGTCATTTGTAATTATTTACAAATTCTTCATAAGGGAGCTACAAGTATTACGTAACGCAATTTTTGAAGATTTTTGACTCCCCCTCCCCCACATGTAACGCGCCGTAACATTATTCTGGACCCCCCCCCCCCTAGACGTTACGTAACGCTCAAGTGGCCATTTTTATCTAAAAGTACCGGAAAGTCGCTAAAATAACAGTTACGTAACGCGTTTTTCAACCCCTCCCCCTCCCCTCCTTGTAACGCATGGTAACGTTTTACGAGACCCTCCTCCTCCCAAATTGCGTTACGTAATACTTGTACTCTCCTTAATAGAAAAACAGATTTCATCTTTTTGTTAAGCGGCAAAGATTAATAAAACTGCAGCTGCTTCATCTTTTATTAAGAAAATTAATGAAATTTAATTATCTAAAAATTATTATGTCTATAACAATTTTAAATTTAATACTGTAGGCCTACAAGTCTCAATGACTGAATTAAAATTTGAATCGATAACTTTAAGTAGAAAAATCTCAGATATGGGTATATACCCTAAGGATTCAAATTTAATTATTATTACCTTGTATATTAATTTACTAACAAAGTTTAGTAAAGTCTACCTGTATGTCTGCCAACAACACTAGTCGATAGTTCGTTGTCTATCAATGCAAAGGTTAGAAGTTCATTTCTCAACCCTAACAGAAAAACTGTTGTAAAAAAACCCAACAGTTCGAATTTTGTAAAAAAAAAATAAATATTTTAATGAATTCTTTATAAAAAAAAAAATAATAATACTTTTATTAAATATAAACCAATAGAGAAAGAGAGAAACAATTCATCGTACATTGGAAAAAACATCTTTCTTTTTTTATCATATAGTCTATATGAGAATTTTTCTTTCCTTATTTCTTATTAAATTAACTTTTCATTTTATTACCAAGACCTTGAAGGATATTTGTTTATTTTCGTTATTTAATTAGTTTTCTTTTTGCGATCTTAGAAGGGAAAGAAAAATATTTGTATTGATCATATCGTAGTGTGTAAAAATATTGAAAGACTCTGCCTGGACTATTAAATTTTGAGGTAAATAAAAAATCCTTAAGGAAAATATTTTCGTTGAAATAAAATTTAAAGTTAATAAAAATATCTCTTTCCAAGAAATTTATATGAATATCGAATTAAGAAATGAAAATTAATTAATATATTGTTGTTTTTTTTGGGGGGGGGGGGGGAGAGAGGGAAGACCCCTCCCACACCTTTTTTTTCGGGAGGGGGGGGGGGGGGGGAAAAACAAAATAAAAATAGTCTACAAGTATCTGCAAGTATATTTATATATGAATAGCTGTTCAACTTATTTACAAAACTTCACTTTCTCTTACCTATATATTATGTTAATATATAGAGAGTGTAAGATATTGAATTTTGATTGCAATATACATTTTGAGGCCCATTAGTCCAAAAAAATCTGGTGCGGCTGGTCGCACAGCACACAACTTTCTCTTACCCTTCGGCAAGAGGAAGTTGTGTTTTATGCTTGCCACACCAGATTTTTTGTGTCGACATATATTTAGTTTCCAACAGTACGGTACATTCAAATTTCAAGATGTAAAATTTATAAACATGGGAAAATATTTATATTTTATTATCATAGCAACCATTTCTCCTAACTTTCATATGAAGTACAGAAGTACAAGAGTAAAGTGGTCATCAAAAGATTTCAATGGCAAAACGAGAATATTCATTTTAAAAAGCTTCTAAAAAAATAATTGATTTTTGAATTTTAATCAAAAACGTTAGAGCGTATTTTGAGAATGTCGAAAAAAACTGAAAAATACATCAGTAAAGTACTAGTACTTTTTGGCTGATTTTGATAAAAAGCTTATTTTCACGCCGTAGGAGGGTGCCTAGATGATTGATGTACCGTAGATGATTTGATGTTCTGGGGCATGAATCCAATACTTTCTATATATAGGCCTATATGTATATTAACTATATATTTATATTTATATATGTATAGGTAAGAGAAAGTAAAAGTATGGGATAAGTCCCGTAAAATGTTTTGGTTACAAATATATATTTTTCTATGTTTATAAATTTAACTTCTTGAATTTTAATGTACCGTACTGATGGAAAATAATTATATTTCGACACAAAAAATATGGTGTGACAAGCACAGAACACAACTTTCAATTCAAAATGTTGGTTTTTAGTGCGAACACAAAGACTCTTGTTTGGACGGCGTTCGTGATGATTGTGTCGTGGAAACTCCTGTTATTTGGAATCCAAAAAAACCTGGAGTACTTAAAAAAAAAATCAAAAAAACAATTCTTAAAGTGATATTTCTCATTCGTCGAGATAAACAAAAAATAATAAAAACAGCACCAGCTATCACGACCTTCCTATTCGGCATGTTCGTAGCAACTAAGTGGAAACAGTTTTGAACAAGGTTCGCTTCACATGGTTCGCGTTGAGTTCGTGTGGCTTTCAGACTAATCGCGTTATATTTCTCGTTACATTACATTACATGTTACTCCCGTCTGGATCTGGCCTTAGAGGTAAATAGAATTAACCATTTAATAAAGATGATCAAAAATTTGTTTAGCTGCTCTTAAACTTACTCAATCGATTAACCACTGGTTTTTTTCCTTGTTCTTTCCATATACACAGAAAGCGAGATATTCAAATAGTAAAATAAATATTCCAGGGGCAATGAAGGGTGAAATGGTTTCGATGTTTTTGCTTACCCACTTCTTTCTCTTGTCTATGTTTGTGACAGCTTTGGTTGTTGTTCTTGTTCTTCTTGTTGTTGTAGAATTGTGATTTTCTTTTATTCTTAGATTTTGATGCTTTCGAATGACGTTAAGTTTTTGTTTTTTTTTTGTGGATATCAATTTTTTATACTTTCATCCCAATTGGATTTCTATTATATGTCTTTTTTCTTATAGGCCTAGACCTATATATAATTTAAAGAAAAAAAAATATATGGTGAAGAATCAAAGAAAATAAATTCTATATTATTTATAAATAAGCTATTTTTTCTTATTTTCTGACTCCGTACTGCAGAATTGGCATATAATACTTAATGTTCTGAAAGGTTATTGAGACATATTTAAACGTTTACTAATATTTTTAAATTTAAACTATTAACCGCAGGCTTTAGTTGAAACATGTATGTATATAGGACTATATGAGAATTCAAAAAATTCAATTAAAACACTATGTTTACTTCTTATATAATTTTAAACCTAACTTTTTAAAAATATTGTATAGGCCTAATAAAAAAAAAAAATTTTAATAGACCTATTACTAGGGCAGTCCGGGAGGGGGAGGGAGGCGGCCCTCCCCAGAGGGCTCGTTTTTTAAAATAATTCTTATTCTTTTCATCTGGCTTTATAGCTAGTCTGTTAGTTGATAAATATTAAATGCTGACCTCACCCTCGGGCAGACACAATTGGATCAAGCGAAGGGTGATCTTAAGCCTTGGGTCGGCACTCGCCATTTTTCATCCCCAATTGAAATTTCTTTTATTATCTATCTCTTCCAATATTTAGAGACACTTTTCTCTATTCTTGTATAAAGACCCTAGTGAAAGCTCTTTGAGATTTAACGTAGTTATTATATATTTAACTTTAAAAAATGCCCTCGGGCTTGGATAGGGGTTAGCGTGCTGGCCTTCTATCCAAGGGTCGCGGGTTCTGACCCCTGGCAGTCCGATGATTTTATTTAAGCCATTTGAATACCAAATTTTTTTTTTATACCAATATAAAATTGCGCTAGGTCTCATCTTTAGAAAAATTCGAGTACTAGTACTTTACTGATGTTCATTTTTAGATTTTTCCAATTTTCTCAATATCCCCTTTCACGATTTCTTTCAAATTTTAAATATCTACTATTTCCGGTACCAATATGAAATTAAGCAAGGTCTTGTCTTTGAGAGACCTCGAGTACTAGTATTTTACTGATGGTAATTTTTTAGTTTTCCCAAATTTTATAAAAAAAAAAAATCACCGAGCTCCAATTCGGTCATCCCGGAACTATTTAATAAAATTTCATCAATAAACGAGATCGTCAGTGTTTATGGATTTTAGTGTTGATATATAAGATCAGCTGAGTGTATCTCTAATATTTTAATCATGTATAGATTTCATTTAAAATTGTCAATTTTTCCGTGAAAAGGCTCTTTTCAATTAAGTGAATTGATTATACTTCTTTTGTCAATGCATAATTTATTATACATTATTATATGTTATTGAAGCTTTTTTTATATATAAATTGCAAATCTATTATGCTTAGATATTATGTATAATGCGTATCTATTTGTTGATCCAATATTTCTTTAGAAAATACCTTCGTCTTAGTGTGTGTGGGTGTCCGATGCTCGATTATATTCCAGACATTCACCCTCTCACATACATCGGCAACCAACACTTGAACTATCCTCGAGGGAAATATCGACAGACATTTTTTCCTCTTATCGCCCTTAACGTTAAAATAGCGCATCCCATTTGGGCTGTCATTGATTGCATGGCCAGCGCCCTGTATCTATGTCTGTGTGTAACAAACGAAAAATGGTGAGAAAAAGGGCTCATGTCACTCATTGGCCGTTATCAGTGACGTCACTCAACATGTTATGATACCGTTCTTTACGGACTCTCTAAATTCGGTCACTTCTGATAATGAAATACACTCTCTCCTCTCTCTCTCTCTCGCCTATCATCGCTTACCTGAATGACACTTGCAAAAAATAAATAAAAATTTATATTCTTTTTTGAAATTTATTTTGGGGCTTTATCAAAGGTCAATAATGACATATTATTTTCGAGATAATTTTTTTTTTTTCAACTTAATGTATATTTTTTTTTTTTTTTTTATTTAATGCTTCAGCTTTCTTAAGATAAATTATTTTTCTACATTTTTTTTAAAGGCTTATAGTACAGCATATCAATTTTTTAATTATGTAGAAATAGCCACAGGAAATAATGTTTGAAGATTTTACTTGTGGTAGTCAAATGGAGTTTTAGTAAGAAAATTTTTTTTTTTTTGTTTTTCCTTTTAATCAGATCTTTATTACAAATGGACGACTGACAATGCGCAATTTTTCATCAGTTTTGACCTGTAATGGGTCATCCTAAGGTCTACAAAGTTAAACATTTCAATATTCCTTAATAAAAAAAAAACATTCACACTTTTTTCTCATTCACACTCAAACTCATACACACATTCACACAGTCTTTTCGGCAACTAAGACCATTTGGTATCCAAATGGCTTAAATAAAATAATCGGACTTCCTGGGTCCGAACCCGCGACGTTTGATATAGGAGGTTGGCACGCTACCTACTACGCCAAATCAGGGGGGTAAATATTTCTTTAAGAGATATTATTTTTTTGCAAAATTATTTTAAAATATAAAATAAGAATAATTTCATGATACTCTCTTTTATAATAGCAAAAAAATTGTGCACGAAACTGGGAGGTTATTTATCATCCCATATGAATACATGAAACTAAGATCTGATAATTATAAAAGATTTTTATAAAAATATTTTTAAATCATAGTCGACGTAGTGATATTAAAATTTGGCCTGAAAATACCTCCAGCATTTTCATTTGTCGTTCAAAAAAATTTTTTTTCTTACTACAAGTCAACTCCATCTGACTATCTCAAGAAACTTCAAGTAAAAACTTCAAACATCAATTTTTTAAAGACATAACTAGATACAGTCACGTTTTTACATGGAAATATTTTAATAATTACTTAAAATAATAATATAGTTTATTTTGCAGCTGATCTTCATCTGTTCATGTCCTCAATGGTGTGCTTTTAGCTCCTCACAATAGTATTAAATTAAATTTCTTGATCATGAATGTCACTTAATGATTAATTAGTGCCAGGTCAAAAAATTGTCTAAAAAAAAACTTTAATTAACTTTTTAAAAAATTACTAATTTGTCTGAACTAATTGCAACTATTGACATGTATTATTTTTCATACCCTATATACCGGTATAGAAATGTAAAAAATAGTATTTTGATTATTTTTATTTATATATACTGTATGTATATAGCCTATATTTTTTAATTCCTTTCATTTGAAATATCGTCAAAAAATCCAATAAATTTAATCACTTACTCATGATTGCATTTATTCGACGCCATGCATTTTTTTATTCCAGTCTCTTTTTTTATTCCATTACAAATCGATAATTTATAAATACATTTCTAACTTATATATAGCCTATATATATATATATATATATATATATATATAATTTGATTGTGATGTTGTTTCATTTCAAAGAAAGGGTTGAACTGGGTGACGGGAGAAATCGGGGTGGTGTTTTGATACATCCGAAGAATATTGATAACCAGCTATATCATCAGCGAATAGTCTTTGGTCACGCGTGTGGCACGCGTGGAATATTCAACAATAACAACAACAACAACAAAAGCAGCAAAGGGCACAAAGTGTGTAATTAAGCACCTCGCAGCCTCGGCTGTTATTCATTCAAGTTGGCGCGCATACTGATGTTTTTTAAATTTAATTTTAATACACGTTCTCATCTACACGCAAAAACTTTTTTATTTTTTTTTTTTTATAATATATTTCGTATTATGTTACCAGGCTTTTTTTTAATGTGATCTTTATATTCATCAAGGGACTATAACATACTGTTATAAAAAAACTTTGTATTTATATAGGGTGACAAGAAAGAAAGTTATGGAGAAAAGAAAAAATTGAATTTTAGATAAAATGGCTTGAAGATAAGGAATTCTATTTCTTGATAATAAATACCTAAATACGAATCATAATATTATAAATCTAAATAGTTAAATAGAATTTTGTAGATGAGAGTAGGAGAAAGAATAAGGGTGACAAAAAAGTTATTTTAAAGAGCATCAAAAAAATTAATTGAATTTTGAGAAAATCAAAAAAAAAAACTGAAAAAGTAGGCCTACTAGTACTTTTTGGCCGATTTTGTTCAAAAGCCGAACTTAAATAGAAAATTTCAACCTCGTTTCCTCCCCCCCCCCCCGTTTCAACTCCCGTTTCAACCCATTTCCTTCATGCTTAAAAATGTCCACAGACACACACACACAGACCAATTTGTGGAATTTGCCCACTTTTTTTGGACTCTGGGGACCTCAAAACATGTACCGTATATCCATCAACATCGAATTTTTGACGTGATCGCAATAGTTTCTCTCTATAGACCTATATATTTCATATAATTATATTATATAAGTTTAACTTACAACATACCTCTCTACTGTTTTCGGTAGGTTAATATTATATGACCCTTTATCAATGGTGTGTCAAAACCAAAAATTCAAAATGAGTTAACACGAATATTGTTTCAATCTTTAATTAATATATTTCTTATGAAATATGTCTTAAACTTGGCACACCAACTTTCTCTTACCTTGGTAATCGAAAGTTGTGTCTGTGTTGTCACACCAGATTTTTTGTGTCGACATGTATTTAGTTCCCGGCAGTAGGGAATATTTGAATTCAGATGTAAAATTTATAAGTATAGGAAAATATTTATATTTTGTTACCATGGCAACCATTTCTCCTATCTTTTCTATGAAGCACAAGAGTAAAGTGTGCTTCAAACAATTTTGAGGGCAAAACGAGAATATACATTTGAAAGAGCATCTAAAAAATAATTGATTTTTGAATTTTAATCAAAATCGTTAGAGCGAATTTTGAGAAAATCGAAAAAAACTGAAAAAGTACATCAGTAAAGTACTAGTACTCTTTGGCCGATTTTGATTAAAAGCTTATTTTTCCGGTCCCGGGAGGTGTTTAACTTAAATATAAAATTTCAGCCTTATAGCTCAATTCCTTCATGCTTAAAATTGAACACACACACACACACACACACACACACACACAGACACAGACAGACAGACCATGTCGCGAAAACCACTTTTTTGGATTCAGGGGACCTCAAAACGTGAAGATCCATCAAAATCTCGACATCGAATTTTTGACATGAATCCAATACTTTCTCTCTATATATATATTACATATATACATAGGTAAGAGAAAGTAAAAAATTTATATTTAATGTTATTTGCACAATTGACAAGAAAAAAAATCTGGTGTGACTGGCGCACAGCACACAACTTTCTCTTACCTTCGGTAATCGAAAGTTGTGTACTGTGCTTGTCACACCAGATTTTTTGTGTCGACATGTATTTAGTTCCCGGCAGTAGGGAATATTTGAATTCAGATGTAAAATTTATAAGTATGGGAAAATATTTATATTTTGTTACCATGGCAACCATTTCTCCTATCTTTCCTATGAAGCACAAGAGTAAAGTGTGCTTCAAACAATTTTGAGGGCAAAACGAGAATATACATTTGAAAGAGCATCTAAAAATAATTGATTTTTGAATTTTAATCAAAATCGTTAGAGCGAATTTTGAGAAAATCGAAAAAAACTGAAAAAGTACATCAGTAAAGTACTAGTACTCTTTGGCCGATTTTGATTAAAAGCTTATTTTTCCGGTCCCGGGGGTGTTTAACTTAAATATAAAATTTCAGCCTCATAGCTCAATTCCTTCATGCTTAAAATTTGACACACACCCACACACCCACCCACACACCCACAGACAGACCATGTCGCGAAAACCACTTTTTTGGATTCAGGGGACCTCAAAACGTGAAGATCCATCAAAATCTCGACATCGAATTTTTGACATGAATCCAATACTTTCTCTCTATATATATATTACATATATACATAGGTAAGAGAAAGTAATTATATATAATCCAATGTAAACAAAAAACTTTATTGTTGATTTTCTCAAAACTCGATGTTTGGTCTTTGACACACCATTGCATAACAGGGTCCATATAGGCTCTGACGATGATAGAAAATCGAAACTAATGTTTGCAAACCAGTCAGCCTCCACTATTAATAAAAATTGGAAAAAATTTTAAAATTTTAAAATTTATTTCAATATTAACCTACCGACAAACAGTAGAGACGGTGCCACTGCGGCTCTGTTCAAGTTTTAAATTTGAAGAAACCTCCGTCCCAGAATCTTCATTTAATATTATATAAGGTTAAGAGAAACTATATATAAGGGTAAGAGAAAGTAAAAATACAATGAAATGCTATCAACTTATATACGATGCGCCAAGTTTGACTTACAAAATTGTTTTGACAGTTTGTAACTCAAACTTGGCGCATCGTATATAAGTTGATAGCATTGCTTTGTATTTTGTACAAACAATTGATGTATAATAATACCCGCTTACAAAATATTCCTTTTTATCCTTCCTAAGTTT
Source organism: Euborellia annulipes (assembly GCA_023213315.1). Classification (NCBI taxonomy): domain Eukaryota; kingdom Metazoa; phylum Arthropoda; class Insecta; order Dermaptera; family Anisolabididae; genus Euborellia; species Euborellia annulipes. The sequence continues at coordinate 36,470 of JAKCPI010000386.1, read as the reverse complement.
AACCAAAAGGGGTGGAAATAAGTAGGGGGTTCCCCCCGAAAACAGTACGTGGTGGGGTAAACGGAGGTCATATTTGGATTCAGGACGTCATTTTACTTAAGAATCTGAAGGCCAATTGAGCAAAAACGTTTTCGGACAAAACGTTTTTGACTAATCGTGCCTAAAAGTGTTTTTTCAATGCTTTTCTATGGGTAAACGCACAGCGAGGAGGCAAAGCACAATTGAGCATGATTGACATCATTGAACAAAATGCTATTTTGCCATTGAGTGTTTTGCTCAACCGGTGTGCTCTTGGACAAAACGTTTTGTCAGAAAACGTCTTTGCTCAATTGGTGTGCGTTGGCAATTAAGCATCATCGAACAGAATCAGTATAGCGCACATTTCATCATCAGGGCCCGACATCTTTCATACAACTCTTCATTAAACAAAATGCCTACTGGAAGCAAAATGCTTAATGGCAAAACATTTTACTGAATGGCAAAACATTTTGTTCAATGGGAAAACATTTTGCTCAATCGGTGTGCTTTGGTATTGGGCAAAACTTTTTGCTCTTGTCCGAAAACGTTTTTGCTCAATTGGTGTGCGTTCAGCATTAAATCCAAATCGAAGCACTCAATATCTGATTCAAATAAATAGGTTTCGAAAACTATTATAATTCAACCAATTTATTATTGATATTATTATTATTATTACCCATAACTAAACTACTATTAATATTTCTTTAAATAATATCTTGAGAACTCGCTTTCTTCCAAACAGCAGATGAATTTGGATTCGATTTCATTCTCTTATGACGAAACCAGGGAGGGTGTTAATTTAATCATTTTAGTCCTGAAGAAGGGAGACGTTTACTTAGACTCCCGAAACATTGACTACATAGTGAAATAAAGTTGGCCTGAAAATACCTCCAATACAAGCGTTATCAATTAAATTAACCTTTAAATAATTTTCAAATATTAGGCTTATATCCTACCCTAAGCCCCCAAGTGCTGGTTGATTGAAATTCGGAAAGGACCCTTTATCGGCGTCGAAAAGCAAACATATAAATTTAATTAATTGTGAACTTAGATAGGGCCCCTTAAATTAAAGCTTATCTAGCGTAGAATAATAGGATGTAAATCCATAATTTATTAAGATCATACTTGTAAGACAAATTTTAATTTTTAATTTCTTTCTTTTCTTCCAGAATTTTTCTGAATGCTGGAGTCTGCTACGTCCGTCCAGTGCTGCTATTTTATTTTGTGTCATCTCTGTTGAAATAACACACTAATTGAGGTATTTTCGTATTTTTAAGAAAGAACTGCATTGAAATAAGAATTTTTATTATTTTCTTATATTCTTCAAGTTGTTTAATCAGAATGCAAAAATAATTCAAATTAAACTTTGTTGGAAGTTTCATTTATTTCCAGTTTTTTTTTTGCTCTGTTAAGGATTATTCTTTAAAAAGGTTGTTTTGGCTCAAATCCAAATGTATATTCTTATTGATTTTACGAGAGGACATTGAAAATTTAGAATGTGTAGCGAAAAACCTCGGGGAGGGGCATATGGCCAATTTCCTACAGAAGGTTTGGAAAAAAAATAAAAACTTAGCTAATAGAACCCTGTTCGAGCACTTAAATAAGAACAAGAATAGACAAGAAATAACCGAGGGCAAATGACCTTAATTTGATATAACATTTGAATTTCTTTCATTATGTGATGAAATAGTAGTTAAATAATAAATAACAAGAATATTAATTAATAGTTTTTACTGTATTGTATATGAAAATATTAATATAATTCCATTTAGAAAAAATTCGAGATGTGATAAATTTTATTAATGAATTTTCCAAAGGTATCCTCTCCTTAGATAATTCAATTAATGGATGACTGAAGCTGAAAATCTAATTGTGAAATTTAATATGGAAATGTATATCCCATGTATATTTCTCCAAACAAGGCAATGAATGAGCAGCTGCAATGGGATATACTTGTATACTCGTCGTGTAGATATTCGTTTGACTCAAGAGGCCTGGCATATGCAAATCGAGTCAAGCCGAGTGGGAATAAGTAGATGTTATGATGGGAGGGAGGTAGGGTCCGGGGATCGATCCCAGAGCTCCTCTGGCCCTTGGCCAACTTACCAATAAATGCCAATCAGTCGGACTCTCCTGCCGGGGGTGTCAGATAAGCTTCGAGTCTATTCCCCAATGGGGCTTTTTATAATATTAATAATCCCCGATTTGAATCGATTTCCTGCAAGAAACTTATCAAGGATCGACTGGGTTTCCGATTCTCTCTCCAGGGATTGTGTGATAATTGAACTTGTTGTTGGCCATATAAGATAAGGACTTAGGGTGTGATTGTATTAAAGCCTTAGGTTTCAGTTCTTAAACAAATGATCTATGATAATTCATCTAATGGAATTAATTCAGTTTTTTTTTTATCATATCTAGCAGGATTGAAAATTTAATTAAAGCATGAAATTTTATTAAAAAAAACGATCATAGCTATTCTTCCTCAGATCCCCCATGATTGTCTTTATTCGAAATCTTTACAGACAAGTTAAAATAATTATTCTTCCTCTGTTTCTGTCAGACGTGCTGCCTAATACGTACTACAAAACATGTATATTAGGGCGGAGCGAAAAATTTTTTTTTTTATTTTACTTTTGCCTTAGTGCGGAAAAGTTGTGTATTGGTACGTAGGCTATGTGTACAAAATTTCGTGGAAAACAAAAAATATCTTCCGTTCCCATATCGACCGTGATTTTTTGCAGATTTTCATCATATAGTGAAAAATGTGTTTTTGTCAATTTTTTGTATAAAGCTTGTCACTTTGATCTCAAAATGTAGAAAAAACATAATACATTACACCATGGGCGTACCCAGGATCAAATCTAGGGGGGGGGGGGCAGATCATGGCCGTCCAGATTGTGACATAGCTTATTTTTTATATATAGGGGAAAAGCCTTCAATTTAAAGGATAAAAACCCTAGAGTCCTAAATCATTCCCCGTCGCCATCGCCCTACCTAATTTTATTTTGTTTCATCACTTTATAAACATTTAATTTTTTTCTTGCTTCTAGGGGGGGGAGCCCCCCTGCCTCCCGCTGGGTACGCCCATGTATTTATTTATTTACTTCTCAAACTCCCAACAGGATTTCCCAGTTACAGGGAGAGTTTCTTTTTGTGCGATGGATAATGATCCATCCCCCCTAGATTTGATTATACATAAGGAATAAATATCCATCATAAATTTCTCTATACCGAAAGTCCGCACTCCCTTGTCGCAGAGATCATTTTAAAGACGGGAGAGTGTTCTCCCGATTTTGTTCTTACAAATCCGAGATAGAAGAGGGAGCCGGACCTGAGGGTAAAGGCTGGGACTCTAAAGCCAATTTTGGCTAGTAACTCACTACAGTCCCAGCGATCACCCAGCAGGTCACAGAAATTTCTAAAAATGAAATCTCTTCTCCTCTCGGATAGACTTTTGATCTCGAATATTTCCAATAGTTGATTGTAACTGATATGCGTAGCGGGGAGGGCGAACCTTCGGTAGAACATAAAATTGAGAAATTTCTTCTGCATTCTTTCAATAGCATTGATTTGAGAGGCATAAATAGGGTTCTATATCAAAAGAGCATATTCTAATTGGGACCTTACAAGCGAAAAGTACAGAGTTTTAATGACTTTAAATTGTTAAAATTTTTTGAGTTTCTTTTAATGAAACCCAAAAGTCTGAAGGCTTTATTGACCATAGAGGCAAAATGTTCGACAAAAGGTAGTTTTGAATCAAAAATGATATCTAAATTCCTGATAGAGTCCACTCTTTTTATCAAAAAATTGTCAATATAATAGTTATGATGTAAAGATATAATTAGCTTTAGGCTTTAGAGTCCCAGCGTTTGCCCTCAGGTCCGGTTCCCTCTTCTATCTCGAATTTGTAAGAACAAAATCGGGAGAACACTCTCCCGTCTTTAAAATGATCTCTGGGGGAGTTTGAGAAGTAAATAAATAAATAAATAATTAAATACATGGGCGTACCCAGCGGGAGGCAGGGGGGCTCCCCCCCCCCTAGAAGCAAGAAAAAAAATTAAATGTTTATAAAGTGATGAAACAAAATAAAATTAGGTAGGGCGATGGCGACGGGGAATGATTTAGGACTCTAGGGTTTTTATCCTTTAAATTGAAGGCTTTTCCCCTATATATAAAAAAAATAAGCTATGTCACAATCTGGACGGCCATGATCTGCCCCCCTCCCCCTAGATTTGATCCTGGGTACGCCCATGGTGTAATGTATTATGTTTTTTCTACATTTTGAGATCAAAGTGACAAGCTTTATACAAAAAATTGACAAAAACACATTTTTCACTATATGATGAAAATCTGCAAAAAATCACGGTCGATATGGGAACGGAAGATATTTTTTGTTTTCCACGAAATTTTGCACACATAACCTACGTACCAATACACAACTTTTCCGCACTAAGGCAAAAGTAAAATCAAAAAAAAATTTTTTCGCTCCGCCCTAATGTATATCCATCAAAATTTCGAAATCGAATTTTTGACATGATCGCAATACTTTTTCTCTATATATATTTCATATATAGAGTAAGAGAAAGTAAAAAACATCTATGCTTTTTGACATCCCCGTTTCTTTATATCAAGGGACAATTTTTATTCACTAGCAAATATGAATAAAAACATGAAAAAGTATCATTCAATTTTGAAGTAAATAAAAAGGAATATAATAAAACCTTCTTACAGAGAGGAAACTCAGCATACAGGAGATATTAAATTTTTTAACTGTCAACGTTTCAATTTTAACTGTCAACGTTTCAATCGCCAATCGCGATCTTTTTCAGGAGAATTAAATAACAAGATTGTCCTTCAAAAAGATGATGGCGTTTGGAGACGCAGATGTTAAAAGCTAAAACTAGTACTAAGGGAGAGAGCTTATGGCTCCACGATTTACTTAATTTATTTTGAGATAAAAACATTTCAAGATAGATCAAGTATACTGTATTACAAATGAGAGAAAAATAGAGAGGGACAAAAACAGTATGGAAATTGCGTGAGCAGAGAATTGAATTGTCTCTCAAGGAGTGTTTTAAAAAGAGGGCTCACTGGTCAAGTGTGAACTCCTTCATGTCCAATTGGGGCTTAACATACATATTTACAAACGGGCCCTCATACACCTCCTCCATCTGCACGCAACCGAGCTTAATTTATTATTTAAATCCAGCCTGTCACTTGCGATTAGACGCTTAGGCGTCAGATTAATTTACAATATTAACACATTTGCCTTCAACATAATTCGATAAAATAACTCTCTTTAAAGTTAGTGATTAATATTGAATTTTAAAATAAATAAATTAGATCAACAGGTCGATTGAAATCGATTGTTTTTCGTGAAAATACTTATCAATTATGAAATAGGCCTACTAACAACATTAGTATTTTTTTTTATTTACTATGAATTATGGCCAATCTTCATAAAATAAATAATAATTTTTTAATAATAAGAAACATTAATTATAATAACATTAAAATAAATATATATAGGGGAGAGGGGGGGGACTCTGGGACACGAGGCACATTGGGACATTCGAATTTTAGCTCTACTAAATATAAAGTTTGAGTTGTACTCTTTGGCCGTTAGGGTGCATTAAGTACCCATTTTATTAAGAAAAAATTTTTTATAATAAAATGGACACATTTAGTACAGCTAAAATTCGAATGTCCCAATGTGCCTCGTGTCCCAATGCCCCCCCCCCCCCTCTCCCCTACGTATTATACTAAAAACATGATGACTTTTGTTTAATTTAAAAACGAGAACTCTCCTCTGTGTTAAGACACAAGGCAAATGAAAGAATATTAATGAAGCTTAATTATTCAATCTCTGGTAGGTAATATTTTTCAAAGAGATTTTTTTAGAGTTTATACTACTACTACTACTGCTATAGAGTGTGTACTATTATTTAAAAAATACAATATTTGAATTTCGTGTCAGATTGTATGTAGAGGCACTGCGATCGCTCAAGCAATACAGATGGCGTGCAGGTCGAGATGCGGCAGTCATGTTGGTTTCTCAATTAATTCAAATGAGATTGTCACAGATGTAACAACCTTTGTAATCTAAACTGAATTGTACCTGAAGAGCTTAGAATGAGTGGCCAAAAATTTGTAATTCTTTTATTAAATATTTTTTTAATAATCACAACTGTCTATTTCTAGTTGTTATTCTTTAATGTGCATTCTAAGGTAATAATTTGCATCAGTTGCATATCCCTCACTCCATGGTCTTCTTAACACTCCTGAGAGCGACACTTGTGAATATTTCATCAATGGAATTGTTTCCAGATTCGCAACTCGTTCGTTTCTTTTTTTTTCCTAACAAAGTTATTTATTCGACTTTCGCACACCAGCCTTTTTGTTTCTTTTTTCTTGTTTATGTTGTCTTCTTTTTCGAGTTACTTTTTTGTTTTTTGATTTCTTAAGTCACTGTCTTTTTAAGTGTCACGATCTTTTCCTAATCCAATTTCTATGATGATATAATTTGCCATTTATTTTCTTTTAAAAATAATTTGTCTTTAGAAGTTAAATAATTTTAAAAGAAATTGATTGAGAGTCCAGGAAATTTCAATTAATTGATTAAAAAGTAAATTAGCTACCCAACAAACTGACCTGAGAGATATTAAAGAGTTATTTCCACCCCTTTAAAATGAAAAAAATGTATACTGTATGAGATAATACAATAATACATTTATGGGAGGAGTGAAAATAAACATCAAATCAAAATTAATGAAATTATGGATATATTTAATTTTGAAGCTATTTGAATAATTCCACAATAAAAAGTTAAATTAAATTAAACAGTTCTATATTTAATTAAAATGATTCCTTTGAAAAAAAAATTCCGATTAAAAATAATAAATAAATTTAATATTAAAGACTCTTCAGTCAAGTTATTTAAAAAAGAAATTTAATATTTTAATTACCAGTCACATATTGAAACTTTATTTTATTTTTCTATTAAATTTTTAATACAGTAAATAATATATATACAGGGGGTAAGGTGTAGGGTTAAAACCTCTGATTGAATTGAAAGAAATCAGACTTACTAGATCTTTTAAGAAATTTAGGCCTGAACCCCAGTGAGTTTAGAATTCTAGCTGAAAAAAACTGTAGAAGCAGTGTAATGACGGATTCTCGGATTATCGACATCGATTCAACTTTTAAATTTATTTCTTTTGTTGTTTTGGACTTGATTTGGTCAACTAAACGGTCGATTGTCTGTGCGCTTCAATTTGCAGCTGTGATATTATCGTAGTTGAACGTTGTTAGTTGCTAGATTTTTTTAAATCAAAAGTCCTTATAGATCACTATTAATTAAATAATCGAGTTGATATGAAGTTGGGTTGTATATGCACTTATCGTACATTAAACTTAATATATTTATGTTCATCAACTAAACTATCGCTCGACTTAAATCGTCTGTGTGTGCCTAGCCTAAGTTAGGAAGCAGATCTTTGACCTCTAGCACAAGAGGCGAATACTCTATCACTATACAACCCAGGATTATGGACTTTTCAATGCCTAATAACAAAATTTCGTCTGACAAAGCTAGGAAGATTCGTTTCTAAGTGTATGTTCTGTATGTAATGTGACGTACCTTATTCAATGTATGCAAGGGCGGTCCTAGCCTTACATTTGGGGGGGGGGGGTCACTGTTTTTTTTTTTTTATAGTATAAATAAATGGGCCTGGACCCCAATAAATATATATTAATATATATATTAATCAAATATAAGTATCGTTTAAGTCTTAAATGGCCTAAGTTGCCGAAAAGATTGTGTGAATGGGAAAAAAGTGTGTGTTAAAAAAAAAAGAAAAATTTTTGGGGGGGGGTCACGATCCCCTTGACCCCCCCTCTGGGACCGCCCTTGAATGTATGTATCTACTTTAATGAAAAATTTCATTCAAATTCATATCAGGTAACAGTTACATGTTTTACATAACAACTCTCATTGGAAGGGGGCGCCAAAGTTCATCCTTACTCACACAGCATTTTGCTCTCAGGCCGGCCCTGGAGCTCAGAGAGAAGACATTAACTTCTTGTGCCTACGATCCCAGATTCGATTCCCGCCCCAAGCGAGAAAAATTTATTTCATTTGAATTGGCTACCTATCATTTGAAATAAATGGGTCGTTTTGATAACTTACCTACCCCAACATTAAAATAGCCTCCCTATGGGGAAATACATGGTGTGTGTCCTTCAGCATTAAAATAGCTGAAGGACATACACAATGTATTTCCCCATAGGGAGGCTATTTTAATGTTGGGGTAGGTAAGTTATCAAAACGACCCATAGGGATGAGGTCTAAAAGGCCTTAGATGCCGAAAAAGACCTTAATCCTAGTTGGTCAATCCTAGTTGACCAACCAGCATATAAAAGAATTAGAAATATCTCTATAATTATCAAGGTGATCATAAAAAGCAAACGTGTGGGGTCGTGGGACCCCCGGCAGGTGCGAATTTCTTCACGCCTTTTCTTCAACTCAGAGTATAATATAATATGAATATTATTTAAATAGACGGAAAGCCCGCCAAAGGCTGCGCCCGCTGGCGAGTAATTTCCCGCCTACGGTAGATAGAAGGAAATAAAGAGGAGAAGATGGGCGTGGCCTTTCCAAGCCTTCGGCTAATCTCGCCTTCCTCCGCCGTCGCTTGGGCGCTGGGAACGCATTTTTGTTACGTTACATTTTCTACCAATTCACCCTGCGTAAGCCGCGTTAAAGAACTTGGTTCCAAAAATAAATTTCAAATAAGTGCGCAACTGGGATTTGTGTTTTGATTTTTATAAGAGACTCTCCTCTATAGGAGGACTTATTGACTTATTTGCTTTATCCCTTTGGATAATCGCTTCCTAATATACAATACAATTGTAGCGATACATTCAACGATAAAAATAATATTTATATTTGTGTAAAAATAGAAATAGAATCCAAATTTGTACATAAAGCTTCTCTTAAGAAGCAAATAATGAGAGATAATCTTCCTCGAAATGCCCACTTAACCTTTAAGCTGCCTTAAAAAAAAAAAAAAAAAAAAAATGATAAGAATCTCCTATATTTATTTTATTTTTTTTAAATTCATTGTATAAAATCTTTTGAATTTATAAAAAAATATTGAATGAGATGATTTAAAAGAGCATTTCATTTCTTTAGAAGAATTCGCCTTGACTCTTTTCCGCGACACTTTTCTCAATATGCTTCTCGTCGTCGTCGTCGTTGTTGGGTCTGTCGTTCGGTCGGTTCTCCTTCGGTTTATACACTTCTTATCATACCGCGGGTATATTCTAACCGAAAATAGAATGTTATTTGGGAAAGAGCAAGAATTGATCCTGATATCGTCAGAAAAGAAAAAAAAATTATAAAAAGCTTGTTTGCTTTCTTACATTTTCTAGTTTTATATGTTTATTTCTTTCTCTTTCTTTCGGAAATATTTTTGATAAAAGAGACAATTACTGAAAAGAGAAAGAGAGAGAGAGAGAGTGGCTTACATCCTATAAATAAAGAAGGTATAATAGAAATAGAAAAAAAAAATACAAGATTGAAAAAATAATGCACTTTATAAGAGTATTTTTTAAAATCTTGTGTAACTTGTCGCACAGCACACAACTCTTCTTTGGTAAGAGAAAGTTATGTTCTTGAGACTATTTCTCCTATTTCTCCTATTAAGTACAAGAGTAAAATGTTCTTCAAATGATTTCAATGGTAAAATAAGAATAAACATTTTAAAGACTATCTAAAAAATGGTTACTTTTTGAATTTTATGAATTTTAATCAAAATCGTCGGAGCTAATTTTGTTAAAACCGAAAAAAACTGAAAAAGTACATCAGTAAAGTACTAGTACTCTTTGGCCAATTTTGTTCAAAATCTTCGTCTTACGACCCAGGGGAAAGAAATTATTCTTAGGAATTTTAAATAAACTAAAATATTTTGGTGATGATATTTATATATTTTAGGCCTGATGATGGTTTTCTATAAAACCGAAACTGTTAATATTTGCAATGCCTCTTCTAAATAAAATATATTTATTTTTATAATATTTATTTAAAATTCCGAAGTTCAGAATAATTTTTAAAGTAACTTTCAAGCAATAGCCATGTATTATGTGTTGACCTATGCTAAAACTACAAAATATTTAAATTTTTTATTAATTTTCGACGTAAAAGTTATCTAGTTAATCAAAACTTTTAAAACACTACTTATTTGATTCATAATAAGGCCTAAGAAAAATAAACATGTCCTCGAATTTAGATTTGGCTGTCTAATTCATTAAAATAAATGAGAGAATAAAATTGTACCAAGGTCATGAACTTGAGATGAAATCCTGGAGAATTCCTCACAGAATAGAAACGTTTAGTAACGAGTTCATATAACTCTTCTAAGAAAGGTATGAAAGTGAGAGAACAATTTCAGAAACATCCATTCTCACTCTTGACTTCTATCTACAACATATCTATCTGATAACTGTTCAGATAGTTAAATTTTTTACATTCTATACCGATCTCTTTTAAAAGTTCTATCTTATTTGAACTTAAAGAGATTGAAACTTAAACTTAGAAACTAGATTCTGATTTCTGATAAATAACAGAAGTCAATTTTTACTTTCTCTTACCTCTATATATGTTAATATATAGAGAGAGATAAAGTATTGGATTCATGCCAAAAATTCGATCTCGATAATTTGACGGATATACACGTTTGGAGGTCCCTTGAATCCAAAAGTTGTTTTGGAACATTGTCTGTGTGTCTGTGAACAAAATATCTCAAGAACGAAAAGAGCTAAGAAGTTGAAATATTATATTTAAGAGAAAAAATCTGGTGTGACTGGCGCACAGCACACAACTTTCTCTTACCTTCGGTAATCGAAAGTTGTGTTCTGTGCTTGTCACACCAGATTTTTTGTGTCGACATATATTTAGTTCCCGACAGTACGTAACATTTGGATTCAGATGTAAAATTTATAAGTATGGGAAAATATTTATATTTTGTTACCATGGCAACCATTTCTCCTATCTTCCCTATGAAATACAAGAGTAAAGTGGTCTTCAAACAATTTTGAGAGCAAAATCAGAATATACATTTGAAAGAGCATCTAAAAAATAAATGATTTTTGAATTTTAATCAAAATCGTTAGAGCGAATTTAGAGAAAATCGAAAAAAACTGAAAAAGTACATCAGTAAAGTACTAGTACTCTTTGGTCGATTTTGATTAAAAGCTTATTTTCACGCCCTAGGAGGGTGCCTAACTTAAATATAAAATTTCAACCTCCTAGCTCAATTCCTTCATGCTTAAAATTGAACACACACAGACAGACACACAGACAGACAGACAGACAGACAGACAGACCATGTCGCGAAAACCACTTTTTGGATTCAGGGGACCTCAAAACGTGAAGATCCATCAAAATCTCGACATCGAATTTTGACATGAATCCAATACTTTCTCTCTATATATATATTACATATATACATAGGTAAGAGAAAGTAAAATTTATAAGTATGGCAAAATGTTTATATTTTGTTACCATGGCAACCATTTCTTCTATCTTTTCTATGGAGAACAAGAGTAAAGTGGTCTTCAGAAGATTTCACCATCACGAAATGAGAATATACATTTTAAAGAGCAACTAAAAAATAATTGATTTTTGAATTTTAAAAAAAATCGTTGGAGCAAATTTTGAGAAAATCGAAAAAAACTGAAAAAGTGCATCAGTAAAGTACTAGTACTTTTTGGTCGATTTTGTTCAAAAGCTTCGTGTCACGTCCCATGGGGGTGTCTAACTTAAATATAAAATTTCAACCTCCTAGCTCTTTTCGTTCTTGAGATATTTTGTTCACAGACACACACACAGACAGCACACACACACACACACACACAGACACACAGACAGACCATGTCGCAAAAACCACTTTTTTGGATTCAGGGGACCTCAACACGTGAAGATCCATCAAAATCTCGACATCGAATTTTTGACATGAATCCAATACTTTCTCTCTATATATATATTACATATATACATAGGTAAGAGAAAGTAAAAAGTTGAGGGGTGGCTGGCTAATCCCGATTTTTTTTTTAGAAACAATTAAAATATTTCCTAAATATATCAATAATTTATTATAAGCTTTATATTTATAATAATTTCAGCATGATTTTAATTTATAGGTAAAATAAATTGCAGAATATATTCCTGCTCTACTATATACAGTCTATCATAAATATATCACACTATAATATACATGTATTAATAAATATTTCAAAGAATATTTTTACATTTCAATCAAAAATATTTTAAATATTTATACAAAATGAAACATTCATCTCCATCCAAAAATTGATTTATAAAGTATTTCAGGGTGAATTTTATTTTAATCTCACTTCACTCAACGCTCAAATGGAAATTCATATAATTATTTTTCGCAAAAATGAATTTGACATTTTAGAATCAACAATTAAATTTTTACTTTCTCTTACCTATATGTCTATGTTAATATACATATAGAGAGAAAGTTTTGGATTCATGTCAAAAATTCGATGTCGAGATTTTGAAGGATATACACGTTTTGAGGTTCCTTGAATCCATAAAAGTGGTCTGTCTGTCTGTGTTTGGATACCAAATGACTTAAATAAAAATGCCTGGACACCCAATTGATATCTTAAAACATACTGAGTATCGTTAAAAGTCTTAAATGGCCTCAGTTGCCGAAAAGACTGTGTGTGTGAATGTGAGTATAAATGAGAAAAAGTGTGAATGTTTTTTTATAAAAACAAAAGTTAGGCACTCCCCTAGGGCGTAAAAATAAGCTTTTAAACAAAATCGCTCAAAAAGTACTAGTACTTTACTAATGTACTTTTTCAGTTTTTTTTTTCAATTTTCTCAAAATTCGCTCCAACATTTTGATTAAAATTCATAAATCAATTATTTTTTTAGATGCTCCTTAAAATGTATATTCTCATTTTGCCATTGAAATCTTCTGAAAACCACTTTACTCTTGTACTTCATAGGAAGGATAGGAGAAATGGTTGCCATAAATATTTTCCCATGTTTATACATTTTACATCTTGAATTCAAATGTACCGTACGGTCAGAAACTAAATATATCTCGAGACAAAAGAATCTGGCGGGACAAACACAGAACACAACTTTCGATTACCGAAGACATGAGAAAGTTGTGTGCTGTGCGACCAGTCACACCAGATTTTTAATTTTAGAAAAATATTTGAGAATTCATAAATATTTTTTAAATAAATAAATTTTCTTTCTTTTAATGCAACTGAAGGGGAAAGACAACACATGCGACGGCTAAGCATTTTGGTTGCCGAAGTTCAAGGCTCCCCCCTACTGAACGACTAATCCTGAGAACATCTTATAAAGTAGCGGTCCACCAATTTTAGCAATATGTCTTGACGAAGTATATTATTAGTTCGCAGAGCGTAAAATACTTAGAAAAGCAATTTATAAATAAAAATAAAAATGAGTTAAATTTCAAATGCAAGCCAAGCTAGGGGGTGTTCTACTTTTAAGAGTTGTGTGACCGATTAAAAATAAATTATCCCTTTCCTAGAATGGGCGGCTCTAAGGGCCTAAGGTCTCAACCGAGTTAAATGGGGCTTAATATCTCGAAATCGGAATCAATAAACGAACACAGAGTGTTATTATATTCATACAGAATTATTGTTATTATTCAAATAGGTCCCTTAACTTTAAAAGTTGAAATATTGCTAAACGCCTCTCTGGGTTTTGTTTATTTTTCTTTTGATAACTTCATAAAATATATTCATAGAAAAAGAAATTATATATTATTATTGAATTTATTGTTGAATATATATAATGAATATAATAAAATACCTAGTGTGAATAGCCGAACATCACACAATTTCCTCTTATAATTTGGCATATTAAAAACACGAGATGATCTTCAAAATATCAGTTTGATACAGGCTCGTAGTCAGGATTTATTTTAGGGCACAAGAATCAAGAACCACTATGCTACGGACCAGGGGATTTCTCTTACCAATGCTAATCGAATGTTGTGTAGTGAGCGGTTATATAATAATTAGGACGCCGAATATTTCTCCATTTCCCAAAATGATGGTTTCGCGTAGTTTCGGTTTCCAAGTGCCACCTTTCCCCAAACCAGAGTCTGAAAATGGGATGAGACTCGCATGCAAAAAAAAAGGTCAAATAATTTGCACTTGAGGGAGAAAATTTTAGTCTCCCTAAAAAAAGGTAAAATGATTTTCACGGGAGGAAAAAAAAATTCAAAAAAAAAAGGTAAAATGAAAAAAATTTTATAGAAAATACAAGTTTCGGTTTCGGTTACGGTTTCGGCCGAAACTAAGGTTGAGCCGAATATTCGGTTTCGTTTCGTGAAAATCTTGTTTCGGTCGGACCCAATAATAATATAAATAAAGGGTCGGACTAAGCCGAGTGCACAACTTTGCCCACCCACTATTCAAGAAAAAAATATTGCCCCCCCCCCCCCAATGGTCCGATGTTTTACATATTATATATCATTTTACTCGGGAGAAAGTCTAGTTTCTGATTATATAAAAAAAAAAAAATTATAGGTGATGTAATAGAAAAATATCCCCCATCCCCCTCTAGAGCCCCCCTAATGGTCTAATATTTACCAAAAGTTTTTCAGTTCTTGCATTTGGTGCATTTTTTAAGTTTGCGATTTTCTCTAAACATTTTGATAAAATTATTCATATGTATTGTATATTGATATTTGTATATAGTATAAGAAATTATATGATATATAAATATATATATGATGTATTAATAATATTTTACAAGATCACAAAATTTAAAATAAAAAAAAAAAATTTATTTTTTGAGTCCACAATAAATAATTAAAATTAACACTAAGCCCGATTTAATTTGTGTTATTTTATATTCAATTAAACTACTAACTAACTGACTCCCTTTTGAGAATGAAGCCATTAAATTTTACAGGTTAATAAATTTTATTCGCGATTGCATTTAACCGTAACTGGCCAATGAATTGAATGTTCCAAAGGTCTATAGGTGTTTTGTTTGATGTTTCTTCTCTTGCACCAAAAAAAAAAATATTAATCAAATTCTGACTAAAATTTACCCTTCTAGCGAAATTATATTATTATTTGGGTATGGGACTTGAGCCAAGGAAATTAAATAAAAAACTTATTTAATTATTAATCGTCGACGTTTCGGTCGCAAGTCACGACCTTCCTCAGGAACTGTGGTCAGAATATTTATTTTCAAACACAAATTGTATAATATTTATTTATAAACAATGATACGATTCTTTTAACAAATATTTATATTATTTAACAATAAAATGACGGTACTTACGATTAATTGTTAGAATACAAGGTTAACAGTATTATAATTAATTATCATTGTAAGTTATACAATTTTTAATTGGGCTGTATGTATTAAGAGTAACTTGTTCGCTTATGACTTATTACAATCAATGGACGGTCTTCCCCCTTGCATGGGTTAATATATCTAAGAATGTTTATTTTATTTCCCAATTATACAAATTAGACAAACAGATGGGTCCTTGTTATTAGACTGGTACAGAAAACCAACGCAAACAACCAGATTACTGCATGCCCAGTCTCTCCAGCCACTTCATCAAAAATTAAATCAATGAAAAATCTTATCACACGAATGCAACCATCAGCAGTAGTAATTTTTGGCCAAAAATTTAAAAATAATCACCAACATCTGTCTGGAGAATGGCTATAACAAACAAATTATCAACAAAATCATAAGGTCTCAAATCAACTAACAAGAGACCGAAGCATTAACAAGGACAAACAGAAAAAACAGAGGGAAAAATTTACTTTATCTTAATTTTCATCCCTCTCTTGGTTATACATTAAAAAAGATATTGGAAACAGATAAGATAAAAATTGCATTTAACGCCAGCAATACAATAAAATATCTTTATAATCAAAAAGAAAAAGTTAAAAAAACTGATAAAGCAGGGGTTGTATATAAGATAAATTGTCTAGGTAATGACGAAGAAAATGCAACAAATGTTACATAGGCACGACAAAAGAAAAGCATCAGACCGGCTAAGAGATCACGAACTCACAATAAAAAATAAAAAAACATCAACAGCCCTTGCTACTCATGCTTTGGACTCCTGGCACAGGTTCGATTTACAAAATTTCGAAATACTCTATCAAGATGAAAATAATTTTCGCAGGGAATTTACCGAAATGGTGGCAATTAAAAAATATCGAAATGTCGCTTGCAACAATAAAGACGATATCCAGAGGCTTAGTGCCCTATATGAAGGCATTTTAAAATATATTAATATCTAGATTGTGATTATTAAAAAAATAAACAAAACGCTTATCAGAATTAAGATCTATATTAAGTAATTTAATGATAATTAAAAATAATTTATTTCTAAGTTTTATTTTTAAAAAAACGGGATTAATTTATATAATTGGGAAATAAAATAAACATTCTTAGATATATTAACCCATGCAAGGGGGGAAGACCGTCCATTGATTGTAATAAGTCATAAGCGAACAAGTTACTCTTAATACATACAGCCCAATTAAAAATTGTATAACTTACAATGATAATTAATTATAATACTGTTAACCTCGTATTCTAACAATTAATCGTAAGTACCGTCATTTTATTGTTAAATAATATAAATATTTGTTAAAAGAATCGTATCATTGTTTATAAATAAATATTATACAATTTGTGTTTGAAAATAAATATTCTGACCACAGGTCCTGAGGAAGGTCGTGACTTGCGACCGAAACGTCGACGATTAATAATTAAATAAGTTTTTTATTTAATTTCCTTGGCTGAAAGTCTCCTATACCCAATTCAAAGTCTACAGCCACTTCTCATCACTATATTATTATTAGATAAAATATACATACCATATTTTATTATTTTTTTAAAATATAATTTTTAAACGAGAGAAATATTACATGGTGTAATAATAATACAGTAAAATAAAAATTTTTTGAGCATTTATATCAAAAATAATTTTTTTTTTCTCATTCGCTTTCACACACATTCACACAGTCTTTTAGGCAACTTAGGCCATTTAAGACTTTGACGATAACCGTTATATTATTTATAATATCTATTGGGGGTCCAGGCATTTCTATTTAAGTCATTTGGTATCCAAATGGCTTAAATAAAATCATCGGACTTCCTGGGGTCCGAACCCGCGACGTTAGGCATAGAAGGTAGGCATGCTACCAACTAGACCAAGCCCGTAGGCTCAAAAATAATAACATAATTTAACAAGACATGTGAGTGTTCTTTATTGATGAGGCCAAACATCTATATATATCTATGACTCAGTTAAAGTCCGAATCGAGGTATTTTGAATACTATTATCTTTTTCAAATAATAGATCTCGAAAAATATTTACAATACATAATTTACAATGACTGGCCATAGAAGGCCAGTCATTGTAAATTATGTTATTATTTTGTTGATTGTTTGGGCTGGAGGTTGAGATTGATTGAAATAGGAGAAGAAAACCAAGCCTCTTTTTCCACCATTCACATTATTTATTTGCAAATATTTCTGATTGCAAATTGCCACCCATCATCAGTGCAGCAAATAGTTTAGGTGGTGGATGTCGTCTATATATTTATCTCTGATGTTTGCCATTTTCATAACTATGTTCTTAAATAGGCAAATTACCAGCAATGAATGGCTTCATAACATCGTTATGAAAATGGCAAACATTTATATAATCAGAGATAAATATATAGACGACATCCACCACCTAAACTATTTGCTGCACTGATGATGGGTGGCGATTTGCAATTAGAAATATTTGCAAATAAATAATGTGTATGGTGGAAAAAGAGGCTTGGTTTTCTTCTCCTATTTATTATGTTTTTATTTTTTTAATAAATTTAAAATAAATTATTCCCCAAAAACCCGCGACTATTGGTATAGAAACCAAGGGTCGCGGGTTCGGATCCAAGGCAGTCCGATGATTTTATTTGGATACCAAATGGCTTAAATAAACATACCTGGACCCCCAACATATATATTAATAAAATACGAGTATCGTAAAAAACCTTATATGTCCTAAGTTGCCGAAAAGACTGTGCATATGTGTGTGTGAGTGTGAAAAAAGTGTGAGTGTTTAAAAAAAATAAATAAAAACTTTAAATGAGAGAAGATAGTATAAAATGTCAATTATTGTCAGTATTTGGTCAAATTAAATGAAGTCATACTCACAAGATGTGAAATCCTGACTGTATCATCCAAAGTACATTTAAAACATTTCCTTGTTAATAAAATCGACATATAGGCCTACTGATCAAACAAAATTTATTTTATATATATATATTTTTTTTTTTTTTGTATAATAAATCTTTCAAGCTGAGAGCTTAGCGGGGCTTGCGGTACCATGAAGGGGTCTGGGGTTTGTTGTAAACGATGAATTTGTGAATCTATCCAACAGGATACGATAGGATAAGCTCATCGGGGCCGGCAATATAATAGAGAGAGAGTTTCAGTGGGGGGAATTAGAGGCGTCACAGGCGATAGGGGGACGGTGGACACATGTCGCTCCAATGACGTCCCAATCTTCCCTCCATGTCTACCACCTTGTCCCATGTCCCACTTGTCCCTAAATGCTGTCACTGCTGTATCCCATTCGACAACAAGCTTTCACTTGACTATGGTCTAAACCAAGATAGTAACTACCTATTCGAGTCATTTGATTAAATTTAATTGAACAATATACCAATTGGGATTGATGGATTTTTGATCATTGATTGTTTTTTTTTTTTACTTTCTCGTATAGAATATAAAGAGAAAGTATTGTAATCGTAAAAAAATTCGACTTCGAGATTTTGATGTTTCTCCATGTTTTTGACCTCCCTGGGTCAAAAAAAAAAAAAAACATTTTTGGCATTATGTCTGTGTGTTCGTGTGTGTGTGAAAATGATTTAAAAAAACCGGAGCAGCCAGATCGATGAAATTTGGTATATACTCCTTGCACTAAAATTATAGATTTCTATCAACTTTTGGAGTTAACAATACTTCACTTGGAAGTAGTATTTTACCTAAAAAGTTTTTTCAAAAA
Source organism: Euborellia annulipes (assembly GCA_023213315.1). NCBI lineage: Eukaryota > Metazoa > Arthropoda > Insecta > Dermaptera > Anisolabididae > Euborellia > Euborellia annulipes. Next base: position 17,331 of record JAKCPI010000386.1, on the reverse strand, counting down.
TTTTGAACTATCTTAAAAAGTTTTTATTCTTTGACATTTTTTTTGAAAACTGAATAGTTTTTGAAATAATCAACGAAGAAAAAGACATTTTTCATCGATCTGGCTGCTCCGGTTTTTAAGCAATCGTGTTCACATACACAGATAGACACACACAGACATAATGCCAAAAGAATATACGAAAAGGTTTTGGGAAAGTCATTCCCGATTGATTTTTTTAATTTCAAACAAAATAAATTTGCAATACTTTTCTTTTCTTCTTCTTCTTCTTCTTCTGTTCTCGCCATTATTAATCCCGCGGTGCGGGGTCGGCGGACCTTACCCTCCCCCTCCACTCTCCTCTATCCAATGCTGTTGTCTCCGACAGGCCAAGCTCGGTCATGTCCCTCCTGACCCGATGAAGCCAAGTCATCCTGGGTGCTCCTCTATGTTGTCGTCCGAGGAGTCCCATGTCGTACGCCGTCCTCGCCACGCCACTACTCTCTTGGCGTACGACATGCAATACTTTTCTTTTAATTTTTCAAAAGAAAATATATGTAATTTGAAGATGAATTATTAAAGATAATCTTTTAATTCCAAATATAAATTATATGTATTCAAGAAAAATGCATATTTTGGAATGATAAAAATGATGAATGATGCATATTTTGGAGTGATACAAAATTTCGTCTGGCAAACACTTGAACTACTCGGATTTGTTTAGTAGGTTCTTTAAAATTATTATTATTTTTTTTTTTAATTCCCCCTTTTCGACTGCAGAGGCCATTAGGGTTTTAATTTTACATATAGACCATATTAAATTCATCATACCGATGGTTATCGGGGGACGTTCTACATTCTGATTCCTGGGGGTCACCAATCCCAGGTTTCGCCGCGCTTGGCATTGCTTAACAGCAACGATTGTGGTGACTATTGCTCCACTCCGTTACCGGGCCCTCCGTCCTTTAAAATTATAAATTCAAATATTCTACAAAACGATTTTAAATAATTTTTTTCAATTATTTGAAATTCCTACCGGGAATCCTGTTTATTTATCCGAGGTGCTTCCGTGCAGTATCTCAAACACAACAGGCTCCTGACCGTAGCCATCTACCGGACTTCCGTGAAGTTACATTATTTCCTATCTCTAACTCCTGTTTGAGGAGGTACTCCCTCAGCCTACTCCTTTCGAAGAAGCATCCCTCAAAGGGAACTTCTTACGTTCTTATGTTCCTTCCATAGGACGGGATGTCACAGCGACTCCCTCTCCTCGTAGAACAAGTTGCCTGGGGGCTATTGTGGTCATTAAATAAATATTTTTATTTAATTAAAAATCCCGCACGTCCTTGCTAGACATCCTAGCCCGCTACACCAGCAAACCCCCGCCCCCCCCCCTCTTTACATCTCTTAAATTAAATGACGCTTTCATTATCTGTAATCTTTTTACACAACTATTTTACTAAACGAGTTTTTTCGCTACCAGAAGCCATTCGTTATCCGTTATTATTTATTTAAATTAATTTATAACCAAAGTAATAATTTAAATAAACAGCGAAGTAGTGACCTTGATTTAAATAAGTTTTATTATTTAAATTATGAAGCAAACCACTGACACTAAATAATTAAAATAATTATTCTGCTCTAAGGGTAAATTCTTTATAAAATAAAATAAAAATATTAAACTATACCTCTTGTAAATTAAAATTAAATATACAAATTAAACACTAGGTTATTTGTTTCAAAGGTTTTATTACGATTAAAAATTAACACGTTTTTTTAGTCTAGGGTATTTTAGAGAAAATTTGACATTCGAATTTTTTTTGGATTGTATGATTTTTACTTTCTCTTACCTATGTATATATGTAATATATATATAGAGAGAAAGTATTGGATTCATGTCAAAAATTCGATGTCGAGATTTTGATGGATCTTCACGTTTTGAGGTCCCCTGAATCCAAAAAAGTGGTTTTCGCGACATGGTCTGTCTGTGTGTGGGTGGGTGTGTGTGTGTGTGGGTGTGTGTGTGTTCAATTTTAAGCATGAAGGAATTGAGCTACGAGGTTGAAATTTTATATTTAAGTTAAACACCCCCGGGACCGGAAAAATAAGCTTTTAATCAAAATCGGCCAAAGAGTACTAGTACTTTACTGATGTACTTTTTCAGTTTTTTTTCGATTTTCTCAAAATTCGCTCTAACGATTTTGATTAAAATTCAAAAATCAATTATTTTTTAGATGCTCTTTCAAATGTATATTCTCGTTTTGCCCTCAAAATTGTTTGAAGCACACTTTACTCTTGTGTTTCATAGGAAAGATAGGAGAAATGGTTGCCATGGTAACAAAATATAAATATTTTCCCATACTTATAAATTTTACATCTGAATTCAAATATTCCTTACTGCCGGGAACTAAATCTATGTCGACACAAAAAATCTGGTGTGACAAGCACAGTACACAACTTTCGATTACCGAAGGTAAGAGAAAGTTGTGTGCTGTGCGCCAGTCACACCAGATTTTTCTATATAGGCCTATAGAAATTTCATTACAGTTGTGATAGTAAAATTGATAAAGTTCTTCAAAACGCATTTTGAAGTTTAATTGAAGTTAACTTAATTTTCATTTTACCATATAGTTTAAAATAATAATCAAGATATATCTCTCTTCCGTCATTGTTGTCAAACTGACAAATAGGAGAAGCAACTTCCATGGGACTATATTGAGATGGGTTTCTCTTTTCTTCCTCAGGAGGAGGTGCCTCAGGATAATTTTTTTATTATGGATTTGATCTTGATTTGACTTCCCAGAATTATAAGCTTAACTGCTTTATTCCTTCGGCTAATCCCCTCCTCAAATCAAAGTATATTCTAGTAATAATCCTATTACACCTTTTTTTTTTAATTCAAATTCAAAAGATAATAATATTATTATAATATATGCTTTATTTATTTAACTTTAATTGATTAACTAATCTTATTTATTTTGACGATGTATGATAAAATAATTATTATCATTTTAATGTTCTTAGAAGAGAAAATGGCGTGTCTAGCAAGAGAGAGAGGATGAGAGGCTCAAAAGTTTATTTCATTTATTATGCAATTCACTTGAGAAATGAAATATGCAATAACGAATCTACTAACATCAAGCTAAGTTTATAAGTTTTAAGGTCCGAAACTATAATTCAAAAATAGTGATGTTCGCTCCATATAATAATGCAAAACTTAAGTAGCTATATCATTATAAAATGATCATCATAATACTGTAATTGTAACTTTATTAAAATTTCATCAAACTTTTTTATTCTTCTAGGTTAAAAAAAAATAAATAAATTTTATTATTTCTGTAAGGTTTTATTTAACTAAAAATATTTCCTGATGTCAATTCATTATCGTGAAATATAATTTACAAGTGGTAAAGCCCGTCTTCGGCCGGCTTGCCGTTTGCCAAGGGCCTACGCCTCCTGGACTCTCTTGCTCACATTTGGCGAGCAAATGCATCAAATTTATTTTTGATCACTGTTTGGAAATTTTTAAATTTCCCTCTCTGAATTAAAGTTTTATTTTTCCCTCTCTAGCTCCACTTCCTTTTAATCAGGTCAATCAGCGAGCGCCCTGACAGGCATATACACGCTACACACAGGAAGTGAGTGGATAGCGCTTTATATATAGGCCTAGTAATGATAATTTTAAAAAAATCTGAGGCCCCATCACTAGAGAGCAGAAAAAAGTCAACTTTTGTCAATTTTGAGAATTTTCCAGACTTTTTCTTAGATATCTCCACTTATTTCATAAAAAGAAACGCTTCTTGAGATTTTCAAAAACGACTTTTGCGATTTTTTTGGAGCTTTATTGCCTCTCAGATACTTTTTGTGAAAAACGACTTTTATGATCGACTTTTTTCATTTTAATTTAATATGCTTTTTTTTTATTTTTAGCATTTTCGGCTACTGAGGCCATTTTGTGTTTATTTATTTAAGGTCCTTTTCGGCATCCGAGGCCATTTAGATCCTGTCCCTATTTATTTCAATTGATTTGTATCCAAGAAATAAATTTTTCGTCTGAGACGGGATGCGAACCCTCGACCTTTGGCACCAGAAGCGAATGCTCTACCTCTGAGCCATAGGTCCAGGGTGAAACAATACAAGGTGGGATAAAAATTTCTTTGTCACCTCGAGCCACTCAGTCCCGAGAGGGAGGAATGTTCTATATCTTGAATTCTAATATACCGGCGGAAACTAAATATGCCTATATGTAGACACAAAAAATCTGGTGTGTCAAGCACAGAACACAACTTTCAATTACTGAAGATAAGAGAAAGTTGTGTGCTGTGCGACCAGTCACACCAGATGTTTACTTTTGTACCAAATTAAGTTTTAATTTTATTTAATTCAATTCCAAAGAACTCTATCATATTTCTTTATCGAGATATATTTCTTTTACTTTTTTATATGCCTATTATTAATAATTAATAAAAATCTGGTGTGACTGGCGCACAGCACACAACTTTCTCTTACCTTCGGTAATCGAAAGTTGTGTTCTGTGCTTGTCACACCAGATTTTTTGTGTCGACATGTGTTTAGTTTCCGACAGTACGGTACATTCGATTTTCAAGGTGTAAAATTTATAAGTATGGCAAAATATTTATATTTTGTTACCATGGCAACCATTTCTCCTATCTTTTCTATGTAGTACAGGAGTAAAGTGGTCTTCAGAAGATTTCAATCACAAAATAAGAATATACATTTTAAAGAGAATCTAAAAATTAATTGATTTTTGAATTTTAAAAAAAATCGTTGGAGCAAATTTAGAGAAAATCGAAAAAAACTGAAAAAGTGCATCAGTAAAGTACTAGTACTCTTAGGTCGATTTTGTTAAAAAGCTTCGTGTCACGTCCCATGGGGGTGCCTAACTTAACTATAAAATTTCAACCTCCTAGCTCTTTTCGTTCTTGAGATATTTTGTTCACAGAGACACACACACACAGACAGACCATGTCGCGAAAACCACTTTTTGGATTCAGGGGACCTCAAAACGTGAAGATCCATCAAAATCTCGACATCGAATTTTTGACATGAATCCAATACTTTCTCTCTCTATATATATTAACATATATAGAGGTAAGAGAAAGTAATAATAATAATTAATAATATTAACAATTATTGTTAAAATGGATAGGGACTTTTTAGAGACTTTTTTTGCCAAAAACAAAAAATGAATAGGCTTTTAAGGCGACTTTTTTCCGAAAATAAGAGACTGTTTTCCGTTCTCTATCCATCACATAGTTATCCATAATCCGGAGCTTAGCCTCCTCACCTTGAAAACTATTGACATAGAATTCTTAACTACTATTTTCAAATGATTTTGTTCTGAAAATGCTCTTTTTTACCTTCATTAATATTTCAAGTCACGGTCATTTTGAAGCCCGTCATCTTTATAAATAATTTATTCTTATCTCCTGGAAAATGTAGTCAATAAAAATTAATTAAGCAACTCGAGACTCAAGAAATTGTATGTTATATTGGGTCAAGGGACCTTTTTTTCATTAGTCACCAATTTATACATCCATATAGAACAACTCTTTTTAAGCTTTTTTTTTTTTTTTTTTTTTGGAAAATAAAAATAAAATAAATCCACCTCTCTTCAAAAGACCTTAACTCGATCGATACGTTTATTATTATTTTATAAAAGATTGCAGCTTAAAGGAAAAATAAAAGGAACAAAAGCAATTTTTTTTCAATGTATTAATTGAAAAAAAAAAAAAAAAATATAGGTCTATATACAATAGCTGGGCATACACGGAGAGGTAGAACCGTCGGTTTTGACCGTGCCGGTCCAAACGCACGGATTTATCTTTACGTTAGTGGGCGAGCACGCGCCAGTTTTGACCGCCACGGATCAATCTAACAGATTTGACCGCGGTCCAAACTCACGATCCGATCTTTTCGTTAGTGGGCGAGCACGCGCCAGTTTTGACCGCCACGCATCAATCTAACAGATTGGACTGCGGTCCAAACTCACGGACTGATCTTTTCGTTAGTGAGCAAGCGACAGTTTTGACCGCCACGCATCAATCTAACAGATTGGACTCCGGTCCGAACTCACGGTCTGATCTTTTCGTTAGTGGACAAGGGACAGTTTTGACCGCCCCGGACCATCTCTTTAAGTCGCGATTTTTGGAGGGGGTAGGGGAGGACATGTTACTTCAAAATTTTTTTTACAAATTTATTTTTTTGACCATTTAAAGAAAATAAGTTATCCCTCCCCCTATTAATTCATTAAGCTATTAATATGTTCGAAAATATTTTAGTTAATTACCATTCACAAAAACAAATTTATTATTATTATTTTTTTTAAATATCATTTAAGGTCATGGCAAATTAGGATACAAATATTATATATCATTTTACTCGGGAGAAAATCTAGTTTCTGAATCTACAAAAAAAATTATAGGTAATGTAAGAAAAAAATATTGCCCTCCCCCTCTAGAGCGCCCCCTAATGGTCCGATGTTTACCAAAAGCTTTTCAGTTCTTGACCTTTACATCTAGTTTATGTGTGCAAAATACCACAGACATACACACAGACATACAGACATCATTCCAAAAACTACTTAAATGGACCCAGGGGACCTTAAATCGCATTTTGGCAGCTTCAGAATCAGATAATTAAAGATTTTATTTAAAGGAGAAGAAAGGATTAATTACTTTTTTTTTTTAAATAATTTTCTATTTCTATTTTTCTTGGAAATTCCAATGGATTCTTGACTTGATCTGTCTAGTCGGCAGGCAAAACTTTCGTCAAGACGAAAGTCCGCGGATTTGGTCAAATCAGCGGTTAAAACTGCCGCGGTCCAAAGATTTTGCACATACACGTACGGTTTGGCCCGTGGCGGGCCAACTATACGGGTTTATCTGCGGGTTTTTCCTTTACGTTTGTGAGTGATGACGGTTTTAACCGTGGCGGTTTTAGCCGGCCCGGCAGACTGGTCCGCCCCGGTCCAACCCGACAGATCAAACTCTCCGTTTTTTTTAAGCGAAATTGATAATGACGGTTTTAACCGTGGCGGATCGACCCGACAGATTGGTCCGCCCCGGTCCAACCCGACAGATCAAACTCTCCACTTTTTTAAGCCAAATTGTTAACGAAAGTTTTAACCGTGGCGGATCGACCCGACAGATTGGACCGCCCCGGTCAAAACCGACAGTTCTACCTCTCCGTGTATGCCCAGCTAATAGCTATAATATGACAATTTTCAATCACCTTATAGAAAAATATAACGTTAATGAAATTCGTCGTTTTTCTCGGTTCTTTTTTTTTACTTGTTAAATTAAATACAAATTGAAACAATGAAAAATAAATTCAGCCAAGGTCTTGGGAAAAACATTTTCAAAATTTTTTTTTACTTTCTCTTATTAATCGAAAATTCAATATCTGAACCATTGTGTATAAACAAGTAATTTCTTTAATTCAAAGCATTTTTACTTTCTCGTACCCTATATATGAAATATATAGGAGAGAAAGTAATGCGATCATGTCAAAAATTCGATGTCGAGATTTTGATGGATATACATGTTTTGAGGTCCCCTGAGTCCAAAAAAGTGGGTCCCGCAAATTGGTCTGTGTGTGTGTGTGTGTGTGTGTGTGTGTGTGTGTGTGTGTGTGTGTGTGTGTGTGTGTGTGTGTGTGTGTGTGTGTGTGTGTGTGTGTGTGTGTGTGTGTGTGTGTGTGTGTGTGTGATGTATGTGTGTCTGTGTGTGTGGACAGATTTTTAGCATGAAGGAGTTGAGCTAGCGGATTGAAATTTTATATTTAACTTAGGTACCTTTGAAGAATCTCAAAATAAGCTTTTGAACAAAATCGGCCAAAAAGTACTAGTACTTTACTGATGTACTTTTTCAGTTTTTTTCGATTTTCTCAAAATTCCCTCCAAGGATTTTTTTTTAAATTCATAAATGAACTATTTTTTAGATGCTCTTTAAAATGTATATTCTCATTTTGCCGTTGAAATCTTCTGAAGACCACTTTACTCTTGTTCTTCATAGGAAAGATAGAAATGGTTGCCATGGTAACGGAATTTAAATCTTTTTCTTTTTATTAGATTAAAAATCAATTATTATTTAAATTCCCATTTTTTTTAAATTTATTTGTGTCTTTAATTGTTTCAAAGAAAACATATATGTCTCTCTCTCACTTGCAAACATTATCGTCTCTCTCTACTCTTTTTAAATTCCCTTTCCACCTTATCTTCACATAGGAACAATGTTAATTTCCTATAGGGATTTGAATGTTAATTTCGATTCAAAAGGGGGTCCCCTTTAGAACTTTTTAGGCATTTAAAATTTTTTTTTCCAATTCTTATGAAATTTTGTATTTATTTACGATTCTATATTGTGTATAAAATGTCCAAATATGAGATTAAAATTTTGAAAAATAACCATAGTTTATTTGAAGCAGTCAACATTTAAAATGCAAGTTTGAAACTAAGGTGCTATCGGAAACTAAATATATCTCGACACAAAAAATCTGGTGTGACCAGCACAGTGCGCAACTTTCTCTTACCGAAGGGTAAGAGAAAGTTGTGTGCTGTGCGCCAGTCACACCAGATTTTTTGTTTTACGGTTAAAAATATTAATTAGGATTATCATCATCATCCGCTCATATTTATTTGAACTATTAATATTTCAGTTAATTGAGAGTCAATAGATTCGATATTTTTGAAAATCTTTCATTGAATTGGTCATTTGGGTTGTCTACTTCAAATCAAACGCCGTTGCTAAAAAATAATTAATTTATAGCTTCTACTTAATTAGCTGGAACCTTTCAAATGAAGTTGACTAAAATGCTTGTTTCCCTTTGGGCAGAACTAACGCCATCTCTTGCCGCCTAGACTAACCTACTTCTCAATAGGCTTTTAACGGTTTTTCGAGACGCGCCCCTTAATGACATTTAGATCCTGAAAAAAAAACCTATATCTAGCTATATCCCCGGGCCAGGCCTCCGGGGCCCATTGCGCTCCCACTTTCAAATTCTAATAAAAATTAAGTTTCATGGTTAAAATTTCAATTAAAAAAAATCATTTTCTTGAAATTTTTTTCCCCAAGGGGCCCGGGCCCTTTAAGCTCAAATCTTAAAATTTCAATTCAAAAAAATCATTTTCTAGAAATTTTTTTCCTCAAGGGGCCCGGGCCCTTTAAGCTCAAATCTTAAAATTTCAATTAAAAAAATATGATTTTCTTGAAATTTTTTTCTTCAGGGGACCCGGGCCTTTTAACCTCAAATCAAGTTTGATCTTTTCACGACTCAGGATAGCTAAAAACGCAGATTTCAGTGGCTAATTTTCAAAAAATTTTCCATCCCCCAGATATCCCCCGAATTTCTCTGTCCGGATCTGGCCTCGATAAATTATTGTAACTCTTTGGTTAGGAAATTTTGAAAAAATTTTAAATAACTTTATTTAAATAAATATTTTAAGCTAGGTATAACTATTTCAAAAGTTGTCTCAAAAACTGTGTAAAAAATTGTTGGCATGAAGGCCACAATAGCCTTTTATATACTAAAAAAAAAACTTAAAGTTTTTTTTTTTTTGGGGGGGGCCCGTATTAGTAAGTAGCCCCGGGGCCCGTCAAGTCTGTCTGCGGCCCTGTACATAGACGTAGCCAGAAATTTATGATGAGGGGGGAGGGATTCAAGAAAGTTTTTTCAAACATTTGAAAAATTTATTATTTTTGGGTATTTTTTTTAGCTAGAGTAAATTAATATATTTTACTTTCCCCTACCCTATATGGAATATAATTTGTATTATAGAGCTTAAATATCTAGTCATGGCTTGGGTCCCTTGGGGGGGGGAGGGATTTGAACGCAACCCCCCCCCCTCCCCCGTGCTACGCCTATGCTTATATTGGTCGTTCAGGATGTAATAATATTGTTTAAAATATATTAATATTTCTTCCAAGTTAAATAATCAAGAAAAAAAAAATGAAATGTAATTTCCTATCCACATCGCCAGAAATACAATTTCAGAAATTATTCTCAGAGGCCTACTAATTAGCTCTAGAAAATGGAATGACCTTTTCCATTCTTTTTTTAATATAATTTTTTTTTTTTTTTTTTTTTTTTTTGATAAAACAAACAAAATAACTTTGATAATATTGAACGAATTGATTTAATCTCGCCTAGAACAAATAGTTTAAATGCTGATTAAATAAAATAGTTTATGAAAATACGAATGGGAAACAAACAAATTTCAAATAAATTTAATAATAATTTTATTTTCATTTCTAAACAACTATATTAATTATTTCAAATGGAAATTTAAATTATATAGTAAATTAAAAAAAAATGTTTTAAATCGATTTGAGAATAAAAAAAAGTTGAAATGTCTCCTTTCATTGAGACAAACACTAATTTGATTCTAAGTGAAGATTGCATGTTGAAGTAAAAAAATACCATTCGTGTTGATTTGATTTTTGGAAAATGTAATTCCTATATCCAACAATTTTATTTATACCTCACTCTATTTTCTTGCATGTCTCCTTCCGAAAATATTCAAAATTTAACAATTATAATTTAAAAAGAAATTGCATGATTTTTCAATAGTTCTGTGTAATTTTACACACAAAAAAAAATAATAAAAAAAAAAAATAAAATCAGAAAAATTCTTTTTTTTTAAACACTCACACTTTCTTCCCATTCACACTCAAAGTTCACACAGTCTTTTCGGCAACTTAGGCCATTTAAGACTTTAAACGATACCCGTTATTTGTAAATATATCAATTGGGGGTCCAGACATTCTTATTTAAGTCATTTGGTATCCAAATGGCTTCGGGGGGGGAGGGGGGAAGGGCGGCCGCGGGGCAGAAAACAGGGGGGGGAAATTTTTTTTGTAAATAAAAAAAAAAAAAAATATTTTTTTGGTAAAAAAAGTTATTCGAAAAAAAAAAATTTCAAAAAAATATTTTTAAAAAAAGGAAGAAATAAGGGGGGGGGGGGGAAAATAAAATTTTTCCCCCCAAAAAATCCCCTAGTTCCGGCCCTGAATGGTTAAATAAAATCATCGGACTGCCTGGTATCCGAACCCTCGACCCTTGGTATAGAAGGGAGGCGCGCTACCAACTACGCCAAGCCCGATGGCTAAATTCTTTTAAAGTAGGATATTACAGGAATGATTTAATTAATGTAGGTAATGCGTTGGAATAATATATTCAATTTCACCGTTTTATTATTTAAAATATATATCATTAGCGACATTCTAATTAAAAATTAGGTGAGAATAGAAAAAGAGGATTTACCTGGCTATTTATAATTTATTGTTCCTAGTGATAATTACAACTCAATTTTAAATATACAAATTAACAAATTCATTCAAAATCCACATTTCTGTGGAATCGATGAATTCAACAAAATTATTGTATCATTAGATAATCCGACCTTGAGCTGATAGGCTCAACAATTAATTAATTGATCCTGTATCCGCCAAACCGACTAACGCGTTTGTTTTAATGGAATAATTTCAGTGTAAGGGAATTAATATAATTCATTAAATTTAAACAAATTTATTTCCGTAAATAATTAAACGAAAATACTTGATGATTTGAAAAAAATAAATAAATAAAACTTTAATTCATTTAGGGCCGGGTGCTTGATGTATGGGTAGTTAGTCTGTAATGCAGAAACCTTCTTCCAGGGATCAAACCCTCTTCAGTATTAAAGGTTTTGTGAAGCTAGCACATCGAAAAAAACTGAAAAACTTCATCAGTAAAGCACTAGTACTTTTTGGCCAATTTTGATTAAAAGCTTATTTTCACGCCCTAGCGAGGTGTCTAACTTAAATATAAAAGCTCAATTCCTTCATGCTTTAAATTGAACAAAACGTCCTATAAGTCAATTTAATTTGAATAAAAACTCGTCTGCATCAGCATAAGAATTAAAATATTTTATTGTTTGTAGATGGCCGTAAGGAAAATCAAATATTAATTATAAGGACCGTCGGCCAAAAAATAAATACTTCTGCGTATTATCAGTTTATTTGTAAATATTTCGATCCCAGTGATATGGAATCATCTTCACTACAATCAACAGATGTTTTTCAAATCGTTACTTTCTCCCCAAAATGACAAAATAGCTGAGCATTCCATGAATGCAATTTATCTAAAATGGCTGAGCATTCCATGATTTTATAAAATTATATAAAATTTGCATTCATGGAATGCTCAGCTATTTTGTCATATTGGATGGGAGAAAGAAACGATTTTGCAAAACATCTGTTGATTGTACTGAAGATGATTCCATATCACTGGGGTCGAAATATTTACAAATAAACTGATAATACGCTAAAGTATTTATTTTTTGGCTGGCCGGCGGTCTTTATAATTAATATTTAAAATATTTTAAAATGTTCTTTATAAATTCTAACAAAATTTATACTCTCTCTATTTTGTGAGTGCCGTTATCCTTTAGATGGCAAAAAAAAACTGATATTCTGAAAGCGACAAACTTCTTTAAAAAAAAAAAGAAAATTTCGAATAGTCTGAATAAGATCTTGAACAAAGCTGGTTGTTTAGTTTATCAATATAAAATAAAATAAAAATTTTCCCATGTAAAATAAAATTAAACCCATACAACAACAATTGAATTTCGTCTACTACAATATTTAATTTTATTTCAATGTTCGGTTTAAAAATTTTATAGTCCATTTTCAAAAAAAATTGCCTATTTCTTATAGAAATTCAAACATAAAAAAGAGAGAGAAGAGAACGAGACAAGAGAAAGGCAACATTTATGAAATACATTGAATGAATAATGGAATAAGATAACCAAAAGGGAAAATATATTATTATTCCCCTGAGGATAAGGTTTCGATTTGGATAAGGTCATCTTGGGGGTTGAAAAATGACGGATTAAATGTAACAACTCTTCCCAATTCATTGAACCATTGACCAGATGCAACTCTTTTATTTTCTATCTTAATTTTGTTGGAAAATGTTTTTTATTCTTTAGACTTACCGGTATGGTTAGTAATAAGTGAGATAACTCTCCCCCCCCCCCCCCCTCCCCCCCCCCCCAAAAATCCCACCCAAAGGGGGAGAAAAAAAAAAAAAAAAAACTCTGCTCCATTTTGAATCCTTTTATAACACTCATAGAGACTTTTTTGCCTCTTCAACTCCCATGGGGGCAACAATTTTAACTCCCCCGTATAATTTTTAGCATATCAGGCAAAATTATTAAGCTCACTTTTGGAAAGTTATATCGCCTGTTGAGAATCAGAGTGGCGAAAGTCCGAAAATTTAAAGTTAAGCCCACCAAACGTTGCTAAACCGTCTTCTCTTTTGAGTACCAAAGTGCCGAAAATATATTTTCATTCTCGGCTATTGATTCTGGCCTATTCATTTGTTGCCCGGCTATTTGTATATGCTTATAAAACTTTCAAACCCTTTTTCACGAAATGTTGAATTTCTGTTGATTGTACTGAAGATAATTCCATTCATTTGTTTCACAAATTCATTTTTTTTTTTTTTTTTTTTTTTATAACATCCACACTTTTTTCTAATTCACACTCACACACACATTCACACTGTCTTTTCGGCAACTCAGGCCATATAAGACATTTACGATATACCGTTATTGATTTAATATACATATATGGGGTCCAGGCATTCTTATTTAAGCCATTTTGTATCCAATTGGCTTAAATAAAATCATCGGACTGCCTGGGGTCCGAACCCGCGACGTTTGGTATACGAGGTTAGCACGCTAACCAACCTCTACACCAAGCCCCCAGGGCCACAAATTCATTTGTTTATACTTACCAGTACATGTTATATTATGACTCCTGTATGATTTTGTTTTGATTTTTCTTTCCAAAATTAACGAAAAATGTCGTTTTCTTCTGTGATTATTTCAAAAACTATTCAGTTTTCGGAAAAATATCAAAGAATAGAAACTTTTTAAAATTGAGTATTTTATCATAATTCAACAAAGAAATTTAAAATTTCGAAATTTCTAAAAAAACTTATTAGGTAAAGTACTACTTTCAAGTGACGTATTTACTCCAAAAGTTGATAGAAATCTACAATTTTAGTGCAAGGAGTATACCATACCAAATTTAATCGATCTAGCTGCTTTGGTTTTTAAGCAATCGTGTTCACACACACACACACACACACCCAGGCGTAATTCCAAAAGAATATACAAGAAAGTTTCGGGGAAGTAATTCCCCATATTTACATTAATAAATTCAAATTATAAAACAAGTAAAATTTTGATTTAGGTTTTTTATTTTCACTAGAGTACAGATACCTCTAATCCTTCGGCGACTCGCAATTGTCATATCAGTCAAAAAAATCTGGTGTGACTGTCGCACAGCACACAACTTTCTCTTACCTTCGGTAATCGAAAGTTCTGTTCTATGCTTGTCACATCCGATTTTTCGTATCGACATATATTTAGTTTCCGCCGATATATTAGAATTCAAGAGTTTCCACCAGGTAAGTGGTGAACGTAGAAGAACAAATTTATTATTTTTCCTGATCGGAGGACTAAATACTGTAAATTAGATCAGTAAATATGGTCAATTTAATTAGTGAAATTATAATAAAACTAGTATTTTCATAAAACATAGCTGATTTCAACATAATTATAAATATTAATTAATATAATTGAATCCTTTAGTATATTTAATGGATAAAAATGGTTCTACTAATATGATATGACATATTAAATCCTTTTTGACTCATTTGCGCTAACTACAATCATAGTCACATAGTGTGTGTAAAGATTTTAAACATGAAGGAATTGAGCTACTGGATTGAAATTTTATATTTATGTTAGATACCCTCTGGGAACAAAATCGGCCAAGAAGTACTAGTACTTTACTGAAGTACTTTTTCAGTTTTTTTCGAATTTGTCAAAATCGGCTCTAACGATTTTGATTAAAATTCAAAAATCAATTATTTATTTACATGCTTTAAAATGTATATCAATAATAAAACTTTTTGCGAAAATTGTTTGAACTACACTTTATTTATGTACTTTTCCAGTTTTTTTCGATTTTCTCAAAATTGCCTTTTACGATTTTGATTAAAATTCATAAATCAATTATTTTTTTAGATCCTCTTTAAAATGTATATTCGCATTTTGCTTTTAAAATTGTTTGAAGTACACTTTTCTAATGTAGTATTTCAGATTTTTATTAAATACTAGCGGCAGCGTTCGCCTTCGGCGAACCTTGCGCTAGCCAGGGGGGCTTCGCCCCCTGGACCCTCGAGCTCGCCTTCGGCGAGCTTTTTGCTTCGCCTTCGGCGAGCAAGGTTAAGATTTGCGGGCAAGTCGCTTGTACGCCCATCGTTGAAACCCTGAAATTCCCGGAGCATAAACCTTCTTAATTCGTTGCCAACCCTCAACATCGATGCCTCGTTTCTTCTTTAGAGCAAAAAGCAAATTGATATCTCAACCCCTTTAAAGGTCATTATAAAATTTAAAAAAAAAAAACTCCAAAATGAGGTTTCACTACTCTTAAAATTAAAATTTCGAAAAAGATTTCGTGAATATCTTGCAAGGCAATAAACGTAATGTACCTGCCAAATTACAACTTTTTTTTGAATAAATAAAAAAAGAGGTTGATATTTAGATAAATTGAAGAATACAAAATTTCGTAAAAATGAAGGAGGGGCAGAGTGGTTCTGCTAAAACCAGGGTGGTTAACTGTAATATTATATTATAGTAGAGTCGTAAGATAGGATATGAAACCTATCCTATTTCTGAGTATAAAATAAAGAATGAAAGAATGATTCAATGGGGGCAATTAAATTAAAACGCATACTTTGTTAAATCGAGGAATATTAATATTAAAATTCAAAAGACATAAATTTAAGACATAACTAATTAGAAGGTTGAACGAATATTATGCATTTTAAGGAGTTTGTTAATAACAGGCTAGATTTTACTAAAAAACAACGGAAGGTCGCCGCGTTCAGTAACTTGAAATAACCTCTAATAACAAAAATTAAAGGATATTAATTTTTTCTTTTACTTTATTTTCTTTTAGTTTAGTACGTGATTAGCTTTGTTTTTGCCTCTTTTAGACTATATTTTTTAATCTGCCCACGCCCCTTCTAAGGAACCTCAATGCCCCTAAATATATCTAGGTCTTCTACCGCCCCCTGAAAGTCTGAAACGCCTACAGGGTGACCTTATCGGGTACGTTGAGAAGAAATGGTTTAAAAGATATTAAAGATATTATAATAGTAATATCCTATGGAAAATTTTAATTTCTCCAAAAAATTTATTAAATGTCACAAATAGATTATGTGTATAAAAATTATATAAATTCTAATAATATTTAAAAAATTGGGGGTTTTTACTTTGTCTTTTGGCGGGTGGGAGGATAGGGGTGGGGAGGATAGGGGTGGGGCCATTATTGAATTTCGAAAAATGGCTTCTTAAATGACGCCTTGGGCACAAAAGGACTCTACATGCCAAATTTCAGCCTTATAGGTATTATAGTTTAGGCTGCGCGTTGTCATCACTTAGTCACATCTCTCTTTATATATATAGAGATGGAAAAAAAAGAAGAGTTGAAAAAAAATGCATTTTTCACAAAAATGCTCAATTAGGGTACCTAGCGGCCGGATTTCAAAACACAACACCGAAATTGCTTTTAAGGGGGGGTCATTTAAGGGGGCTTTTAGCGAAGAAAGCATATTGATATCTCATTTGAGTTAAAAGTTGGAAAAACCGAATTTTTTAAGAAAATGACGATTTGGGGTACTTAGAGGCGGAATTTCAAAAAAACCCGAAATTACTTTTTAGAGGTTCATTTAAGGAAACTTTGAGCGTAGAAAGCATATTAAAATCTCATTTCAGTTAAAAGTTGGAAAATCCGAATTTTTTTACAAAAATGACAATTTGGGGTACTTAAAGGCCGAATTTCAAAAAACCCTGAAACAACGAATTTAGATATTCATCTAAGAAAAATTTTAGCAAAGAGAGCATATTAATATCTCATCTCGTTTAAGAATTATTTAAAATTTCAGTTAAAAGTTGAAAAATCCGAATTTTTTTACAAAAATGACAATTTGGGGTACTTAGAGGCCGAATTTCAAAAAACCCTGAAACAACGAATTTAGATATTCATCTAAGAAAAATTTTAGCGAAGAGAGCATATTAATATCTCATCTCGTTTAAGAATTATTTAAAATACAAAAAAATACCCCATTTAGTGCCCTTAAAATTGGAATTTCGAAAAATGGCTTCTTAAATGACGCCTTGGGCACAAAAGGACTCTACATGCCAAATTTCAGCCTTATAGGTATTATAGTTTAGGCTGCGCGTTGTCATCACTTAGTCACATCTCTCTTTATATA
>JAKCPI010000385.1:0-14935 GCA_023213315.1 Euborellia annulipes | reverse complement strand
ACAGACATACAGGCACACACACACACCCCCCCCACACACACACAGAGAGAGAGAGAGAGAGACCATATCGCGAAAACCACTTTTTGGATTCAGGGGACCTCAAAACGTGAAGAACCATCAAAATCTCGACATCGAATTTTTGACATGAATCCAATACTTTCTTCCTGGTTCCCAGGCAGTCTGATAATTTTATTTTTTAGCCATTTGGATACCAAATGGCTTAAATAAGAATGCCTGGACCCCAATATATAGCTATATTTACATAATAACGGTTATCGTCATAAAGTCTAAAATGGCCTGAGTTGCCGCAAAGACTGTGTTCTAAATAGATTCAGATGTTGAAAAAAACTGGTTTACCGGTTTTCCGCTTTGTAAAAAACCGAAAAACCCTGTTTTCAAAATTTTCCAAACCCTACTACGGATCACAGATACTTATTTAGCATTAATGATATGCTGCTTTCATGTTGCCTAATGTGCGGGCCGCCTAAAGAAGTTTTGTTGATTTACCTCATTAATTGTTAATCCACTAGCTACTGAAATAATTATAGGATTAAATAGCCGACAAATCACCCAAGGTATTGAAAATTCAAGAAATGTTGTTTCATTATTGACAAAACTCACAACAACACTCACATAAGTTAACCCAGTTACGCAGAAAAATGAGTTAAAAAAGATGATAAAATTCAAAAAAGAAAAAATGCTGTTTATCTCCTCAGATAACTTACAAATATCCCAATAAGTTGACGAGAGCAGAGTGATTTGTGAAGGAAATTCACTCCTTACATAAATGACTCGATTTCTAATTAAATTTGTGTCAGTTATCAAATCATGATTATTTAATTTGGTATTTATATTTTGCAATTGCAAATTTATAAAATACGTTAAATTTACAAACATGAGAATAATTATATGCAAAGTTATATCAGAAAAGCCGAAGTACAATTCATAGAGTAATGAATTGAAAGAAATTTCTGAATTAATAAAACCTGGTAGTATCATTATCATAACCATTATTAATAAATATACTGGGAATATATAATTATTTAATATAAAAGTTTTACGATAATTTAAACGCGGTTGGAATTCATTTAGTTTCTTTAAAAGTTTAACTAATTTAAAACTCTTTAGAAAAAAATATAAAAAACGAATAATTCGATTAGAACATCAAAGATACACAAAATTAATACTATCATAGAAAACAGCTCAATTTCAATTTGTTTGTTCATGAATAGGCCCACAAAAAAATTTATATCGAGCGATATTTTTAAAATAATACAAATTAAACTCCATATAAAACCCAATTTAGATCGAGTAATTATCCTATCTTTGGAAACGCGAAATGTGCATAATCCTGTAACCCATGTTGTGTATTGCCAAAACCTCAACGAATGCATGAAATCCATTTTTTTGAGTGTTGTTGTTCCTACAGAAGTGTTTTAACTGATAATAAAAAATATAGTCTAGGTTAAAGATTGTTATCTTTATTTGTGATCAATCAAAATTTTTCAAACCTTATAAAATAATCATAAGCATAGCATGAATATATTTAAAAATATCGATTAGATCTCACCATAAGAAGAATAAATAATGCACGGGATATTTTAAACTTTGCCCAAGTTTGGGGGAGTTAATGTAATCGTAAAAAAAAATCGAAATTTTTCTGAAGCTGCCAAAATGTGTTTTGAGGTCCCCTGAATCCATTTAAGTAGTTTTTGGAATGATGTCTGTGTGTGTGAGTGTCTGTGTGTATGTCTGCGGTAATTATTTTCGTCAACAAAAACTCAAAAACTATTCACCCAATTGTTTTGAAATTTTGCACACATAAACACACATAAACTAGAGGTAAAGGTCAAGAACTGAAAAAAACCCAAAAATTTCATTTTTACCCCATTTGGGGTAATTTACCTCGGTTCCCCGACCCCTGCTCTAAAGCGCCCCCTAATGGTCCAATGTTTACCAAAAGCTTTTCAGTTCTTGCCCTTCACCTCTAGTTTATGTGTGCAAAATTTCAAAACAATTGGATGAATAGTTTTTGAGTTTTCGTTGACGAAAAAAATTACCACACACACACACACACCGACATCATTCCAAAAACTACTTAAATGGATTCAGGGGACCTCAAAAACGCATTTTGGCGCACAGCACACAACTTTCTCTTACCTTCGGTAATCGAAAGTTGTGTACTGTGCTTGTCACACCAGATTTTTTGTGTCGACATGTATTTGGTTCCCGGCAGTAGGGAATATTTGAATTCAGATGTAAAATTTATAAGTATGGGAAAATATTTATATTTTGTAACCATGGCAACCATTTCTCCTATCTTTCCTATGAAGCACAAGAGTAAAGTGTGCTTCAAACAATTTTGAGGGCAAAACGAGAATATACATTTGAAAGAGCATCTAAAAAATAATTGATTTTTGAATTTTAATCAAAATCGTTTGAGCGAATTTTGAGAAAATCGAAAAAAACTGAAAAAGTACATCAGTAAAGTACTAGTACTCTTTGGCCGATTTTGATTAAAAGCTTATTTTTCCGGTCCCGGGGGGTGTTTAACTTATATATAAAATTTCAGCCTCATAGCTCAATTCCTTCATGCTTAAAAGTGAACACAGACACACACACACACACACACACCCACAGACACCGTGTCGCGAAAACCGCTTTTTTAGATTCAGGGGACCTCAAAACGTGAAGACCCATCAAAATCTCGACATCGAATTTTTGACATGAATCCAATACTTTCTCTCTATATATATAACATATATATAGGTAAGAGAAAGTAAAAAATGTTTGCCCCCCCAAGAAAAAAGTTGAAATGACGCCACTGCAGTTATGTCCCGCAAAGTGATTTTTTTGGCCCCTAATTATATGAAAATAAAAACAAATCAATACGACAAAATTAGCATTTATAATTATTACCAATAAATAACTGAAAACCACTGAAGATGACCAAATAAATTCAAGCCGAAACGTCTTATTCTGGGAGTTTTATTGAACCTAGATCATTCCAATTTGGCTGATATCTCCATTTCTCCAAGGTACGACACTAATATACACAAAGCTTTTGAACAAAATTGGCCAAAGAGTACTAATACTTTACTGTTATATTTTTTCAGTTTTTATCGATTTTCTCAAAATTCGCTCTAACGATTTTGATTAAAATTCAAAAATCAATCATTTTTTAGATGCTCTTTCAAATGTATATTCTCATTTTGTCTTCAAAATTGTTTGAAGCACACTCTACTCTTGTACTTCATAAGAAAGATAGGAGACATGGTTGCCATGGTAACAAAAAATAAATATTTTTTTTTTATGAAACTCAGGAACCTTCATTACAATTTCCAATAGGATGAACCTACTGCTCCGAATCCTATTGGAAATAAATATTTTCCTCCATTTATAAATTTGACATCTTAAACTCCAATACTGTATATTGGCGGAAACTAAATATATGTCGACACAAAATAATCTGGTGTGACAAGCACAGTAGACAACTTTCGATTACCGAAGGTAAGAGAAAGTTGTGTGCTGTGCGCCAGTCACGCCAGATTTTTTGATATAAAATACATCGATTCTGATGTATCGAATATTTCATCATATTAGATGAAGAAATGAAGAATCGGAATCAGTAATGAAAATAAAACCAATTTTTTTGAACTTTTTTTTAGTCAATCGGCTCTCCTGAAAATTTAGCCCAGTGAAGATTTGATAACTTTTCATGTGGACGGTCACATATAGGCTACAGTTTACCAGGTATATATGTAGGCCTCTATACTGTAAAGATAAGAGAAAGTAACAAGTAAATATGTTTTAGTGTTGAAATAAATTTTAAAACACCCTGTGGATTACAAGTGTTTGCATCTCTCCCCTGGTTGGAGGGAGCGGGAGGGGCTCTCTCTTTTTTTTTCCTCCCCTTTTTGATCGAGAGCACATCTGTTCAAAAAACTATTCATTTGATCGGCATTAAACTGTTGTTTGACCAAACTAGAGTTTAATACACCGCTGACGTGAAGCAAGTGTTCGCTACTTATCTGCCTGCCTTGCCAAGTGAAAAAAGGGACCAAGGGCCATCTTAAATTCTTTTTTTTTTTTTTAATATAATTTCAAAAATAAACACTTGATGGCTTTACGAGGATTAAAAAAAAAAATGAACTGATTGCTTGTGAAATTTCTGATTTTTCTTAACGATTTAGATTAAAAAAGTCCTCTGTCTTTTAAAAGAAATATTGAGAATATTTCCTCTCATCAACGCTTTGAGGCTTATTCATTAATACAAGATGTGGATTTTATAGTCGTTAACGTATAAAGAAAAGAATAGCAGCTATTAATATTTCGTTTATTAAGGCCTTTATGCTGCCGTTTCGGTCTTGGTCTAGACCATCTTCAGAGCTATAACAACACAGAGTATATTTTATTTGTGGAATTTTACAATATTATGACGTAGTGTAAATCAGAGGAATTATAATTACCGTGCAGGCTGTCAATATAGGCATTACAATCATATATGAATATTAGTGCTGATAGAAGAGCGAAAAAATTTGAGGCCTTCAAATAAATATTCCACTTTAATAAAATCATATAGATCTATTATTTAAAAAATGTTTTATCCTTTGAAGAGTTTTTAAATATATAGTAAAAAAAAATCTGGTGTGACTGGCGGACAGCACGCAACTTTCTCTTACCTTCGGTAATCGTAAGTGCTTGTCACACCAGATTTTTGTGTCGACATGTATTTAGTTTCCAACAGTACGGTACATTCGATTTTCAAGATATAAAATTTATAAGTATGGAAGAATATTTATATTTTGTTACCATGGCAACCATTTCTCCTATCTTTCCTATGAAGAACAAGAGTAAAGTGGTCTTCAGAAGATTTCAATCACAAAATGAGAATATACATTTTAAAGAGAATCTAAAAAAAGTTGATTAATGAATTTAAAAAAAAAATCGTTGGAGCGAATTTTGAGAAAATCGAAAAAAACTAAAAAAGTTCATCAGTAAAGTATTAGTACTCTTTGGTCGATTTTGTTCAAAAGCTTCGTGTCACGTACCAGGGGATTGCCTAACTTAAATATAAAGATTCAACCTCTTAGCTCTTTCCGTTCTTGAGATATTTTGTTCACATGTATATCCATCAAAATCTCGACGTCGAATTTTTGACATGAATCCAATACTTTCTCTCTCTATATATATTAACATATATATAGAGGTAAGAGAAAGTAATAAAGAAAAAACTTTAATAGATAATCCACAAGGCTTAATTTTTCCCTTTTTTTATGTGTTTTTCCGAGATTTGTGTTTAGGTTTAGTAAGGTGTTAGGGTGACAGGTGAATGTATGAATGAAGGTCTGTGATTTCGAGGGGGAGTTGTGCTGTGCCCTTGCCTTTTAGAAGCACCCCACTGTGCCCCAGCTGTCTGTCCATTCAAATTTCGACCACCCATTGCCTATTACACCACCAGAGCAACAACGCAAGCGACTTCTGCTTCACTGATTCCAACATATGGCTCTTTAAAAGGAAAGCCCAGTTTGAAAAACATTAGCAGACGGGGAGAAAATTGTCGCCCACTTGTTTAAGATTTAAGCCAATACGATGCTGACTGAGGTGATTTCGTGGTCGAAAACTTCCATTTCAAACGCAAATAACTTGTGGCTATTGACGTGCCTATTGTTGTGAAGGGGTGTAGCCGATATTGCGAATTGCCATTGTTATTGTTGTTAGTAGCAGTATATGAATTTTAAGGAAGAATCTAAGAAATAATAAGGTCCGAAGTCCCAAGTGGTTTTCTCGACATGGTTTGTCTGTCTGTCTGTGTTAAATTTTAAGCATGAAGGAATTGAGCTATGAGGCTGAAATTTTATATTTAATTTAGACACCCACCTAGGGCGTGAAAATAAGCTTTTAATCAAAATTGGCCAAAAAGTACTAGTACTTTACTGATGTATTTTTCCAGTTTTTTTTTTTTTTTTCGATTTTCTCAAAATTCGCTTCAATGATTTTGATTAAAATTCAAAAATCAATTATTTTTAGATACTCTTTAAAATGTATATTCTCATTTTGCCATTGAAATCTTCTGAAGATCACTTTACTCTCCCCCCCCCCCAAATAATAATTAAAGATCATCTATAAAATATGCCTAAGGGCCGCTTGCTTCAGTTCTAGTCAACTAGCAAACTTGTGAAGTTAGGAACTTGATAAAGCCAAGGTCTTTAAAATACACAGGTCTGGCCAGAAACTAGTAAACAAACAATTTTCCGGTCACAGTTTTTGATTGGTCCACGTCATGAAGCTCCTCCTTGCATATATTTTTCTATTTGCAGCCATGTGGACTGCACATAACCTAGTTCACATTCATTTTGTTTTATTTGCAAATTGTATAGTTTCGGACTAAACTAATTTAGACTCTGGTATTTATACTACTTTATTAATAATATGCGTCGTGCATAAATTTTTATAAATTGATTGATTTCGAACGATTTCTTACAAAGGGAGGAGCTCCGCGACGTCACTCTCCTTGAAATGGAAATGTAAACAAACCGAGTTTGACTTACCTGAATAAAAGCATCATTTATAAAAATTAATTAAAATAAATATATTAAAAATTAAAATAATTAATTAAAGCTCATTAATTTTTTACAAAAATTAAAAAATAAATAAATAAATAAACAAGACTTGTGTTCCTAATTTCACCCCTTTGTTAAGCATTATACCAAACTTTGGGTTTTGCTAACTAACTCATTAAATTCGGTTTAGCTAACTAACTCGAACTTGGTCTCTTATTTAATCATATGATTATCTTGACTAGAAGTCAAAAGACTCCAAAGTCAACTATGCGAGAGATAGCTAGTTAATTGAACCTGAAGCAACCTGCCCTAAGTAAAAAAAAATTAAACATTTTTAATAAACAATGTGTAATCATTCTCTAGAAGGCTAAATACATTTGGAAAAATCATTTCATACATTCTAACTTGGATATTAAGCCTTCTTTAGTTAATTATAATTTAAGTTATCTCTAATACAAGAGTAAATATTGTCAATTAATAAAGCTCCAGATGTGTTTTTTCTAGTTTGATATAATTGATCAAAGTCCTAATTCCATTCTAATTAATAACGATCCCTTAGGGGTTTATGAATTAAATAGCCATTTAATCGCAAGGGAAATAAAATATTCACCTGCTAAGTCGTGTGGTTACATATGGCATATGGAGCCATTGCCCTCCACTTGCAGCAGCAGCAGCAGCAGCAGACACAGCATCCCTAAGGGCCTCTCTTTGACTGACCAGAAACCGACAACATCTGTTCCATTTCGCGTTAAATAGAATCTGACAAGGGCTGCCCGTATGTTTGCTTTGAATATGACTTGTTCAATAAAGCCACCCCCTTGGCTTTGCCGTCATTCATTCATTGGTTTGGCCTTTGAACGAAATTGCCAATAAGAATATCTTTGTCTTTTGCGAATCGACCCTAGATTAAAAGCCTAGACATTGATGAAAAAATATGTTCCTTCTATTCAATGAATAAAATCAATATCCTCACTATAAATAACTGCGCATTTATTAAACCTGACATTTATTTAATTGCTTCGTGGCCCAGGAATGATGCGCACCTGTTTGTTACAATATAATTGAGTTATTCTCAGGAATAAAAAACAGGAAAAAATGCAGCCAGGATTTTTTCTTTAAAAAAATATATTTCCAACAGTTAACGTATCGGCGTATTGGTTAAAGCCATCTTCGGATCTGTTAGTTTGGCCAAGGCCGAAACATTAGCTGTTGGAAATATAATTTAATGTGTTATGGCTGTGGAGATTTAATCAGGAAACTGAAGGGACTTTGCAGCCAGGAGATTAAATAAAAAAATCTTTTATTTAATTTTTACTTGCCGACTTTTCGGTCGTCTGTCACGACTTTCATCAGGGCAAACACATCACAATTATTTGCCCTGATGAAGATCGTGACAGACGACCGAAACGACGGCAATAAAAATTAAATAAAAAAATTTTTTATTTAATCTCCTGGCTGCACAGTTCCCTCGGTTTTCTGGTTGGAAATATATATTTTTAAAGAAAAATTCTGGCTGCATTTTCTTCTGTTTTTTTATTCCTGAGAAAAATTCCCCCAGCCATAAAATATCCTTATGATAATTGAATTAAGTGTCCTTGGTCCTAGCGCTGCGCTAGAGATCTCGCTTTTCTGATTAAGCGTCATCGGTTCGCTTCCAATCTATGAAATATTCCTCAATTATTATTTATTTATTTAACGCCCACTCAGGGGCTCACTTCTAGTGAGTAATGGATGACGACCACGAGTTACCAGAGCTAAGACTTCCTTTCCTTTATGTCTGCCTTTTTTTCCTTTTTACTTTCTCTTACCTATATGTATATGTTAATATCTTTATATATATAATTCTTCTGTACGTGTATATGTGACTGAACTCCTTCTAAACGACTGAACCGATTTCGATGAAATTTTTTGTGTATGTTTCATATTGATAGAATCATTATGCGGATTATATGAATTATTTTAATAAATCCCTTCTGGCATCTCCATCAGTAATAAATACCTCGACAATTAACCCCGTGCTAGGCTTAAAATCTTATCTTAATTTCGTAATCCTTCTAAATTATTTTCATTTATAAGAACTTTCCTTGACATATTTTAGTTGGTATTGTTGTTGTGTTGGTTTTCTGGGTTACCCTATGTTTCGAGGGTATTACTCATTGCCCTAGCATATTGTGCTTGAGTTACAATGTCACATATGGCGATAGTAGAGAGAATTAAACGCCCACAACAGGTTGAGGATGCTGTGAAAGAGGATCCACATGCATGTGTTACTCTCTATTCAAATATGACAGGTTGAAATTAACTTTTTTTTTTTTAGATTGTTAATTTTTTAATAATTGTCTTTGGATACGTATATAGGTGATTATTGAGAAAGAAGAATTGACTCCTTGTTTGGTGTAGAAGTTTTGAGCATTAAACAAATTAATTTAAGCACACAACTTTCTCTTACATTCGATAATCGAAAGTTGTGTTCTGTGCTTGTCACACCAGATTTTTCGTGTCGACATATATTTAGTTTCCGCCGATATATTAGAATTCAATAAATTGGGAAAATATTTATATTTTGTTACCATGGTGTTTAGGCCAAAATTTAATTTTTCTATTTCCCGCCTCCCCCCCCCCGGGGGGCGGCCGGGGGGTCCGGGGGGTTTTCTTTTTAAATTTTTTTTCGGTTTTTATCCGCCTGTTTCCCTCCATTCGTTGGGAAAAATAGATTTGAATACCCAGAGTTGGGAGATTTTCACGTTTCCAACACCATTTGGAAAACGTCTCCACTTTTATCTATTATTCGTTCTGCTTTGTTTGCATCATGGGAATAACGGTAGTCATCAGGGTTTCATGAAGCCAGCGTTGAACCGCCGACTATTTATTATTTTTAAATTGAAATATTAGCTAAAATCTTACTGCCTTCTGATTTCTCTTCCCTTGGGGTGTATTTGGCTCATCCACATGGCAACCATTTCTCCTATGAAGTACAAGAGTAAAGTGGTCTTCAGAAGATTTCAATGTCAAAATGAGAATATACATTCTCTCATTTCAAAGCATCTAAAAACTAATTGATTTTTGAATTTTAATCAAAATCGTTGGAGCGAATTTTGAGAAAATAAAAAAAAAATGAAAAACTACATCAGTAAAGTACTAGTACCCTTTGGCCGATTTTAATTAAAAGCTTATTTTCACGCCCTAGGTGGTGGTTGTCTAACTTAAATATAAAATTTCAGCCTCCTAGCTCAATTCCTTCATGCTTAAAATTGAACACACACAGACAGACAGACAGACCTTCTACTTCTTCTTTCTTCGCCTTAATCCCGCGGTGCGGGGTCGGCGGTTTCTGAGTTTTTGCGACCGGGAAGGAAGAGTACAGGCCGGCCCTTCGCTCGGTCTGACGCCTGTTGAAAATATAGAAGGAAAGAGACTGACTTGCAAAGAACAAAACTACTGCCAGTCCCAGCTCGGGTAGCCCGTGGTCGCCATCCACGTACCCACAAGATGTGGGCCCCTGAGCAAACAGACAGACAGACCACTTTTTTGGATTCAGGGGACCTCAAAACGTGAAGATCCATCAAAAACTCGACATCGAATTTGATATGAATCCAATACTTTCTCTATATATTAACATATATATAGAGGTAAGAGAAAGTAAAAGGATTTCTATTATTCGTTAGTTAAAGTCTGTCTTTACAAATAATTATCTTATTATAATGTATTAGTCGGAAGAGGGGGTTGGGGATCCCAAAACCCAAGAACCCCGTTCTTTTAATAACCTCAACTTTGTCATTTATATCTTTTTAAAAATATTTTATTATCTACTTTAAAAAACTACAGCCTCAATCTTTAACACAAACACTTTTTTTTTTAGATAAATCTCCTTCTCCCCTTTTTTTTATTTAATAAGTGGCTCGATATAAAATAATGTTGGTCCCTGAGAGGCCAGCAGCCTTATGCAAATGCCTTCCTGCCTGGACCCTATATCACCGCGATCTTGCCGGAGTAAAAATACAGACGGAAAGGAATAAAAGAAAAAGAAAAAAAAAAACAACATTGGTGGAAATCATAGAACATTAACCATAATTTAGCGTGGAGAATTATGCAAAAAAGCCGTGTGCTTCATCCACTCCCTTCCAAGTTCTTTCCGGGAATAAAAATGCCACATTTTTATGCGCAGCTCTCTCGGGAAGTGGGGCTGCGACAAAGCAACTTGGCAACCTCCTAGCCCCAAATTATAATATCATTAGTGAGAAGAAGGGGATCTTGCATCTTTGTTCAATTTCATATTAAAAATTATATCGTTTTCTTTTAGACCGAGGGGCATATTAACCCATTAACGAAAAAAAAATATCCATTAATCCTGTAGGACAATGTGTTTCGAAATAGAAAGTAAATCATCTACCTATGAACGCGAAAAAATAATTTACTCCTTTGACAGCGGCGTAACTAGCCTTTGAGGGAGGAGAGGGCGAAGCTCAACTAGGACGCCGTTTGTTTAAGTTTTAATATAATTTAAAAGAAAACTATCAATTTTTTTGTCAATCTATGGAAAGAATATGATGAAATCACCGTCCCTGGGCAAGATCTTAGATGCCCTAGGGCGCCTATGTCGGTATCGAGAAGCGCCAAAGGCTTGATGCGCCTGGGGCGGAGGGGGGCGAGCGCCCCCCTTCGCCCCCACCTAGTTACGCTACTGTCCTTTGAGTCATCCTTATTTTATTCCACATTTCTATACCATGTGTAAAATGTAAACATTTTATCGGTACTTAAAGACGGCACTCATTCACTTAGAAAATATCTAAAAGCCAGAATGGAAAAAATCTAAAACAGCAGTCAGCAATTTTTTGTTTAATAAAGTTTTAAACCAAAGCTGACGTTTCGGTTCTGGTAGGAAGTTTTATTTATTCGAAAAACATATTCATACCATTATAACAGGAAAATGAGCAGCCCATACCCGCACCCCATGGATTTAAGATTGTTTATAATTATTTGGATTGGAGGTTTTCTCAATTTCGTGGCTTTATAAGTTTTATAAAACATCGTGAAAGTTCAAATTTTTACAAAATAGGGTTTGAGTTCTTTAGGAATTTCCAACTTAGTGTTAACTAAAGTTAATCCCCAAATTTTTTAAAATACGGTTTGAGCAAAATGGTGTATTCTTCGTTTTTGGAAATTTTGTATTTTATATAAGTATGTACGAGGGCAGGTCAATAAGTGCGAGCTTTTTGAATGAAACACAGGTTTTTGAATAAAAAATTATTTTATTTTTCAACGTAGTCTCCTTTGAGCTCTATAGACTTTGTCCAACGTTTCTCCAATTTTTTTATCCCTTCCAAACAATAAGATTTGTCGAGGGCATCAAAATCATTGTTGGAGTCAAATCTCTTTCCGCCAAGCCATTGTTTCAGATTTGGAAACAAGAAATAGTCCCTCGGGGCTAAATCCGGAGAATAGAGCGGATGAGGGAGCAATTCCTATCCCAATTCATGGATTTTTGCCATGGAGCACACGAAATTCACTTTTTTCCATTCTCTTCTTAAATCACGAGGTAGTCTGCTATTAATGGATGTCATCAAAAACTAAAAGACCCAGCTGGTTCAAATTTCGACAGGAGTCAGCTGATAGTTGCCTGCTGACAAGAGCAGTGTTGCCATTTCAGTTAAGAGGCGGGAAATTCAAAAAGTCACGGACTTATTCACCTGCCCTCGTATATAGTTGACATAAACTTAGGGAGGTATGACCTCTGAACGAATTTTTTTAGCTATAAATATATTTATATGGACCACCCAATTGAACACCCGCTTGGACTAGGCCTAAAATCTGAAAGAGTAATTAATATACCTGATCTAAAAACCCTCCCCCCCCTCCCGACCACCGAGAGGCATGAGTGGTTGACAAATATTAATATTGATAGTCTTAAAGCTACGGTGCATGAGTTTGGATCCCGTAGAATCAGATGAATATTTATTTAAATCATTTGAATACCAACCAAATAGTATAGATAAACGTGCATGGTCCCCCCAAGGGCAAATACAAGGGGGGTAAAGGGGTAACTACCCCCCTCCCCAGAGATTAGAAAAAAAATTTATTTTTAATGTAAATTTTTAAAAAATTAATACTTAAAAATGTGATTTGTATGTATATTCTTGCAAGCAAGTACAGAATGCGCTTTTAAATTACCGAAATTAAGAAAAAATAGTGTGCTGTGCAACGAGTCACATCAGATTACCCCCCCCCCGAGAAACACCTCTGGATCCGCCCTTGGGTCCCCCCTAATATATCATACTGTAATAATTAATATCGTTAAAGTCTATATGGCCTAAGATGTCAAAAAACTTAAAAGAAAATTTTTTTGTCCCCCCCTAACCTACATAGATTTTCTTAAACTACGAATCGAAAATTTTTTTTTTCAAACTCCCGAACAAAAATCATTTATAATTTAAAACTTGCAGAAAACAACAAGTCAATGCGTCAATCGGTTAAGTAAGATTCAATCATAGATTCATTTCATCACAATTAAAAAATACTCTCGGCAAGAACAAGAAGCCAAGTCACCAATAGTCATTAATAATGAATCAATCGGCTGCTAAATGGGTTGGCGCCAGCCAAGAGCCCAAGAGCTAAGGGCAAATGCGAAGGGCCTGCGCCATCGATTAGCGCCCAAAAAGGGCTCCTCTCTCTCTTTCTTTTTTTTTAAAAGATGCTTTGGTATTTGTCCATTAGTTTAAAGTGATAAATATCATCTTTATTTTATATTGAAAATGAACATTGAATTAAATTATTTCGATACTTAAAACAAAATGGGTTTTGTTTTTTCATGAGTCATTCATCCATTAAGAGTTCGATAAAGACATGTTTAAACATTCATTTTTTACGCCCTCGGGGCTCGGTGTAGGGGTTAGCGTGCTAACCTCATATACCAAAAGTCGCGGGTTCGGACCCCAGGCAGTCCGATGATTTTATTTAAGCCAATTGGATACCAAATGGGTTAAATAAGAATGCCTGGGCCCTAAATATGTATATTTATCAATAACGGATATCGTAAAAGTTTTAAATAGCCTAAGTTGCCGAAAAGACTGTATGAATGAGAAAAAAGTGTGTGTTAAAAAAAAAAAATTCATTTTTTGCAAGATCAAATAAAAAAATCTGAGCATCTGAGGTGGCTCAAAACATTTTGCAAGTGCTGCACAGCATCAGGACGTCTCATTAAAGGGGCGCTTTATGAGTTTTTTTTTTTTTAATCAAATAGGAAGAATGAATGAGCAAACAGCTAGTTATATTTCAATTTATTAATAAATCAGGGCCGACGTTTCGGTCACATATGGAACCATCCACAGGGGCAGATTAATGTCTGAAAATATATATAAATTATTTTAATATTTTTTTTTAGGGACACGAAATTTTTGCTGTCGTGCTAAAATTTTTTTTTTTGTGGAACCAAATTGTTCCGTCACGTGGAATTTTTTTTTTTTTTTGCGGTACCAAATTGTTCCGTCTCATGAAAATCATTTTAGGGACAAGGAATTTTTGCCGGCTTGCGAAAAAATCATTTACGGAACCAAATTATTCCGTGACGCGGAAAATTTGTGCTCTCGGGTGTCTGTCCCTCCCCCTCCCCGCGCATTGCGGGGGTGTTATTTACACCCCTGCGCTTTTGGCCGAAATTAAAATGGAAGCCGAATTTCGGTTATCATAAAATTTTTTTAGGTAAAGTATAGATACTTCCGATTGAAGTATTTAATCCAAAAATTGATGCAGAACAGTGTGACATTGTTACCCCAATTTGATCGTCCTGAGGATGGGAGCGATGCGTTCCCGAAACGTCGATAGTCTACTTTTCTTTCTTGTTCTACAATCATCAATTTCATAGTTTTAAAATAAACTTATCTCGTTGTCTTTTTGGCACCTTCGACATTTATACTTGATTGGATTTCTAGAGCAATTATTATTAGATGGAGGTGATTTTTTTTTTTTTTTTTGTTCAGAGATCAAGGTGAACAGACAGAGAGATTGAAGGGCTGATGGTTGGCTCTAAGGGGTGGGGAGGAGGGAGATAAGTAATCGAGTGTCTCTTGATGGAGCTGTTGTGTCTCTCTTGTTCTTTCTCTCGGGATTCGCACCCAGAAGCCATCAATAACAAGAGAAGAGACAGCACAAGCCCCAGGCAGTTAGTTCTCTGCCAGAATAACACAATGCAACAAGAGCACAAGTCACACACCCTTTCCTTCCCCCCCCTCACCCTTGATCACACACACCACCAATAATATATAACTCTTTGATTAACATAAGCATATGACTGAAGGAAATATTAGGAAAATTAATACATTTTTTTTTTTTTTAAAGCTCCGTATAACCACTTGACCTATGCTCAGAGGTAGAGCTTG